>UESW01002896.1:108112-147186 GCA_900491605.1 Calamus simplicifolius
GAGCCACGGGAGCCCGGGAAGGCCGAGCCACGGGAGCCCGGGAAGGCCGAGCTACGGAAGAGGTGGTGGCCTCCTCGCCACGCACGGATATTGATGCAATGACGATTTTACCCCCAACACATGCCCTCCACTCCCTAGTTCGAAGCGTAGGTTCGGGCATAGGGAGTATAAGTCCAAGTGGCATGTTTCGGATGGGACGTTTTGGTTTAGACAGCTCTTGCAATGATGCCCTAATTAATGCGACAGGGTCATCGTGCCTTCGGGGGTAAGGCTCCTTCAAAGTGACGGTTGGGAATGCGCCACGTCGCGAATCCCGATCGATCGGGCGTTTGTCGAGGCGGTTCCGGACGCCTCGGCGGGACGCCCCGTCTTCTCAAGGCGGCTTCCTTAGCGGGGAAGCAGGCGATAGACGCACTATATATATGCATGTTTGCAGCATCCTTTCGTTTGTTCTTTGAAGAGTTTCGCCCTTTGCCCTTCGCGACACCCGTTTCGCCTGGGTTTTTTCTCAGTTAAAATGACGATGAGTCCCGACGACGTGGTTTTCGGAGATTGTCGCTAAGGATTTGGGAAGGATTCACCAATGGTATGGCATGCCCTCAGATGTCGTTCTGCGGGCGCCGGAGTCTGGAGATAGGGTCTCGCGAGATCTGGAGTCTGGGGTCTTCATTTATGAAGACAGTTTGAAGGCAGGCTTCCGTTTCCCTCTCCATCCTTGGTGAAGGAAATCATGACTCATTACAACATCTGTCCGGCGATGGTGGCCCCAAACAGTTGGCGGAGCATCATCAGATTCATCTCAATGTGCCACCAAATTCAAATTGTCCCCACTCTTCCCCTTTTTCGCGCCTGTTACCATCTGATACCTAGGAGGAAATCAGAGTGACCCTACATTGAACCCCGGAGGTCCTTCAATGTTATTGTGGATAAGCCATCCTCTATTAAGGGATGGAAGAGCCGGTTTGTTATAGCAGAGGGGAACATTGGTTCCGACTTCCCTCGAAAATGGGGGAACTTTGTTAGGGATGCGAAACGCATCCAATTTTGTCAGCGCAGGAGGAGAGGGATTTGGACATCCTTCGCAATGGCCAAGTATTTTCGGCCAATGACCTGCTATCGGAGGGAGCCCTTTTCGCAGCCGGGCTCAGCTCCCAGGACCCGCAAGGTGAGTCCTCCCTTTTACCTTTTTCGCTGTGTGTTTTCTCGATGAATGTGTTTGGATCTGATCATGTGTTTCATTCTTTCAGCCAAGAGGTCGGCTTTGTCGAGCCTTGCCAAGAGAAAGAGAGGAAAGCGCCCAGGGGAGAGCAGCGACGCAGATAGTGGTAGGCCTGAGAAAAGGGCTCATACCTCCGTGAGAAGCCCGCCGGACATCGGAGTGATCACGACAGGAGCACCGGGGCGGAGAAGGATCTAGGGAGAACAGCTATGATCCCTTGCCCACTCGTGTTGGAGATATCGGATAGTTCAGACGAGGTTCCATTGGTTCATCCGACCGCATCCCCTATGAAAGAGGAACGGCGATGGATCTGGCGGAAGCAGTCATTTTTGAGGGGCCCTCCGTCTCCGCGGGACCGCTATTGGCTCCAACAGGAGAGGGAGAGGGGATAGCTGCAGCCGAGGAGGTTTAGGGAGAGCTCCCTCTTGGTCTCTCTGCAGGGGAGTCTGGTAGCAGTGAAGCCGGGTCGCTCGTGGTAGTTCAAGGAGCGGGCCAGATAGAGGCCTCGGCGGAGCCTGCAGGGGAGGCGCAAGAAATAGGCAAGACTGAGGCCTCGGGGGAGCATGTAGAGGAGATGCAGATGGTGGTGACCGGGAAAGGTGCGTCGGAGGGAAGGGGTGCAGCAAGGTGGGAGTCCCGCAATGGGGGCTCCCTCGAAAAAGATTTTAGGGAAGCTGGCGCTTGGGCTAGCCGAATTATCTGAAGAAGTCCAAGCTAGGGCCTTGATAGAAGAGGCTGGGAGGCTGGAGGCCTCTCAGACGGAGGTCGCCCAGGTTGGTCCCTCAGGCGGGGACAGTCAACCCAGTAGCTCGAGCGTTGGTGTTGAGGAGGCATTTTCCGTCTTGATGAGGTCGGCCTGCATCCGGGTGCAGATCCTTCAGCGGACAAGTTTGCAGATTTGGAGTTGGTTAATGCTGCATTCGGGCAGCAAGGCGTGGCTGAAAGTGTCCATCTCCTTCCCGATATCGACAATACGACCCTAATGAGGATGACTCGGGCCTATGCCTCGTGGGTGAGTTGCCATTCCTGGATAGTGAATACATTCTGGCTGACTTAACTCTCATTCATTCACTTTTTATTCTACAGAGTGTTTTGCTTTCTCAGGCGATATGCTGGCGTTTGAGTTTGGCGACGGGGGCCAGCATTCAGGCCAGGAGAGACAATGCAGAGCTCCAATCGCGACTGAAGGTGTCTGAGAAGTTCGAAGAACTTATGGCTATGAGTGATAGAAGTTTGAAGGGGATAAGGGTGGCACACCAGGTCGCCCTGGCCGAAGTGTCCAAGCAAAAGCGTAGAGTGGAGGAGTTGCAGGAACTCCTGGCGAAGAACGAAAACGCATGTTTGGAGCTGGCTAGAATTGAGTCGAAACATTCCGCTGAGGTGACGGCGATGCGGCGGGAACATATGAAAGTTTGGGTCGGCTGGGAAGGGAAGCTGCTTATGAAAGAAAACGCTTGACCAGAATGCTCGGCGAAGTGGAGGAGAAGTTGAAGCGGCGCGATGGCGAAATTGCTCACTTGAGGGAGGGCGCTAAATGGCACCAAGGGACGATAGCTCGGGTGAGAACGAGTTATCCCAAGCCCAGGAGGAGGCCGGAGCCAAACAGTTAAGGATCAATGCTCTGCAGGAGAGAGTTGAGCTGATCGGGGCTGACAGAACAAGAGCCAGGAGTGAGGCTGAGGAGCTGACCAAGAGGTTGGCTAGACGAGAGGAGGAGGTACGATCTCATTTCCCCCCTTTTAGCTTCTTCTACTGGTCTCTTGTGATGCCGACTGACTTTGGCTTTTCAGATGGCGAAGTTAGAGTTGGAGATTCGGGCTCTCCAAGGTGAGCTCGTGTCCAACCGCAAAAGAGCTCAGAACTCGAGACACGGGCCGGCGAGTTCGAGGAGCAAAACATTATTTTGCGGGCTCAAGTTGTGGAGGCTGAGAAGCAGGCTGCTGAGGCCAAGATGCAGCTCGCCATACTCAAGGGGAAGTAGGATGCTATCGTGTTGACGCCTTCCAACTTGGGATGGAAGAATGTAAAGATAAGATATCCAGTGAGCATCCAGAATGGGATCTCTCTTTTCTGGATACTAAAGCTCCCGATGACGGTGAGTCCGAAGGAGAAGAGGAGGATGAATATGTCGACGTCTCCAATACCGATCCTGGTGCCGCCCCGGGTCCCAGCGAAGCTGCATCTTCCGAGGAACGGTCGCAAACTGCCGCTGAAGGGGCGAAGGTATTGGAAAAAGGCGAATCTAGTCGCACCTCTGTGGATGTAACCGAAGGCTCCTCCAAAACTGACGTGGTTCCTGGCCCTTAGGAGCCACCCCTGTATTTTGTTTTTTGAAAGTATGAATGGTGTCTCTTAATGAATGAACCTTCTATTTTTATTTAAGTGTTTTTCCTTGTATGGCCCTGTTGCCGCCCGGACTTACCTCCATCGCAAGCGACTTATGGCTCGGTCATCTTTGTCCCGGGATACGCATTGGCTTGGCCCCAGGCGGGGCGATGGCCTTGACTGGTGAACCGATGGACAATCTGGTCCGGTCTGAGTCTTAATAAAACTCGAGGCATGAAATCGGTCGGTTAAGACCGATTGGTCGGGCAGGTCGGCTTGGGCCGATAGACGGAATAGGTCGGCTAGGGCCGACGAGCAAGGTAGGTCGGCTAGGGTCGACGAGCAAAGTAGGTCGGCTAGGACCGACGAACAAAATAAGTCGGCTAGGGCCGACGAGCAAAATAGGTCGGCTAGGGCCGACAAGCAAATAGGTCGGCTAGGGCCGACAAGCACAATAGGTCGGCTAGGGCCGACAAGCACAATAGGTGGCTAGAGCCGACGAGTAAGTAGGTCGGCTAGGGCCGACAAGCACAGTGGGTCGGCTAGAGCCGATGAGTAAAGTAGGTCGGCTAGGGCCGACAAGCACAGTGGGTCGGCTAGAGCCGACGAGTAAAGTAGGTCGGCTAGGGCCGACAAGCACAGTGGGTCGGCTAGAGCCGATGAGTAAAGTTGGTCGGCTAGGACCGACAAACACAGTGGGTCGGCTAGAGCCGACGAGTAAAGTAGGTCGGCTAGGGCCGACGTATGAAGATGATTGCCAAAGTATTTTTCGCTTCCTTTGGTCATTTCATTTTTCATTAAATGAAAGAATAGTTTACGTAGCCTTCGTGCTCATTTTGTTATTCTGCCAGCGCCCTGCCATTCTGTAGGCAAATCGATTTTTATTTACCAAAATTGATGATACGGCGCTGGGGGGAACATAAAGCTGCTCTAGAGCTTTCCGGAAGGTGCTCTTTTCCCATGCAGGTCATTTTGACGTACGGCGCACGCAGCCGCTTGCCATTGGAGGACATTATTTTCGTAGGACGATCTCCTGATCCTGCCAGATTTCATAATGCTAGTGGACGATCTTCTGCATTTAATGATCGCAATTCGGGATCAAGAGGAAATCTCTGCATATGTCATAACTTAGGCGGTGGGCTTGGTGCGCATTAGGGCGCCGCTTTCATCCTGGGAGGTCACGTGGAGGTATGGGCCAGGCGTTGAATCTCGAGGCTTATAACCTTGGCGATTGCTCCCGGTCCATTCTTGGCCTATAAAAAGGGAAAGTGGGTAGTGCTAAGTCATCCCCAAAAGTTTCTTTTCTACTAGAGCTTTCATCATGCTCGTTTCTCTGTTGTTGCGAATGGGAGGACTGAGCTTTTCTCTTGCAAGCTTTTTGCCTCCGGATAGTTGGGGCGATGAAGGAGCTGTCGAAGGATGGCTCGCCCTTAGGGGATGAGTCCCAGAGATCATATGGAGAGCGCACATGGAGGGCGCAGAGATCACACGGAGAGCGCACATACACTCTTCCAGTGTGACCTTTGTGGTTCCCCTTTGGGGACGCATGGTAGGGAGTGCTCGCGGACTCCCCATGGTTTGAGTGAATTTTGCCTCCTCCCCTGGTTTCGATTCCTGGGCTCGCCTGCCCGGGAAATCTTTTGCCACATGGGGAGGGGGTGAAAGTGTGCCGCCCACCGACGCCTTGTCCTTGAGCCATGGCAAGGTGGGGGCGGTGCATACTCGGTTTGGGAGAGCGTTTCGATGCCAGGGTCCGCTGGCTTCCTACTTGTTTGCCAGGGGGTCCCTCGGTTGGGTGGTCTGGGATGGCCACCCAGATATCTCGGTTGGGTCACCGAGATATCATTATTGACTGAAGCTGGCCGCAACGATTGGTCCATGTCGTCCGGCTATTATCAGCTCGAGCTGACTGGATGCGGCTTAACTGGTTTGGCAGTCGGATGCCGGAGCACCACGGTCGCCCAGGTCTGCTTTGGTGCAGTTGCCCGAGTTTTGTACTTGTCTTTATTTTATGCATTTCAATGCTCTTGTAACACCTCTGAGGCATTTGTAACCGATCTTGTTTGGCAATGAAATAAAGAGAGTTCTGTTTTGTTTCTCAATCTCTACCTCTTCTGTGCCAAGTTTATTGTTGTTGTTAATCATGGATGTCTCGCTCGTTCTTAGGCGAAGATCTCGCGCTATCCGAACTAGTTGAGGTTCGCAAGCGGCGGTTTGGAGATCGCTCGGCGAAACACGTTCCTTACTTCGGTCCGAAGCTCGATATTTTGTGTTTCGTCCTTACCGGAGCTCGAATGTTCATGGGTCGGCCCCGCCGAAGTTCGGAGGATTAGCGCTTGGTTTTACCAAGGTTCGGAGAACTTGTAGCTCGGCCTAGCCGAGGTTCGGAGAAGTTTTTACTTGGCCCTGCCAAGGTTCGGAGAACTTGTAGCTCGGCCCAGCCGAGGTTCGGAGAAGTTTCACTTGGCCCTGCCAAGGTTCGGAGAACTTATAGCTCGGCCCAGCTGAGGTTCGAAGAAGTTTTACTTGGCCCTGCCAGGTTCGGAGAATTTATAGCTCGGCCCAGCAGAGGTTTGGAGAAGTTTTACTTGGCCCTGCAAAGGTTCGGAGAATTTATAGCTCGGCCCAGCCGAGGTTTGGAGAAGTTTTACTTGGCCCTGCCAAGGTTCGGAGAATTTGTAGCTCGGCCCAGCCGAGGTTTGGAGAAGTTTTACTTGGCCCTGCCAAGGTCCGGAGAATTTATAGCTCGGCCCAGCCGAGGTTCGGAGAATTTTTACTTGGCCCTGCCAAGGTTCGGAGAATTTTTACTTGGCCCTGCCGAGGTTCGGAGATTCAGGGCTCGGAGAAATGACTTAGCTGCCATTATGAGCCGTAGTGTAAGGTATCTATGACGTTTGGTGAGGGGCGCCAGAGCGAAACGAGCGGTATGTTGTCACGTTTCTTTATTCATGACATTATCCTTTCCGAGGGGACAAGTCACTGGCCGGACGCTGGATTTCTTCCCTCCGCGCTTCCCGAAAGAGAGCTTGGGGTAGTGCTGGGAGCATTTATTATGGGGGGCCGGCAGATCGGAAAATGTCCTGTTCAAGGGGTTTCCCGAATAATCCGTACGTGCTTACCGTCTCTCTCGGGATGGGGCACGACCCTTCGTATTCCGCAGACAATAAAGCGATGACACGTGGCGAGTTCTCGTAGGTCGGTTGCTGCGGTGCATCCGATCGAGATACCCGCTTGGCAAGTATAAATATGACCGAGGGGTGTGGTCTTAGTCATTCCTCGGTTCAGATCTTGAAATAGTATCGGATCATGGCTTCCCAAAGGCGATCCTCCGAAGAGTTACGTGCATCACTCGATGGGTTGTTACACCCGCCGAGGGTGTGTACCACAATCACTGTCGACGGGTTGGGTCTAGCGTCGACCCTTGCGAGCCAACAGCAGCTCGTAAGGGTCATCGAGGAGTATGTGGATGTATCCACTAAGGAGGCGGAGGCCTTGCGCCGGGTTGCAGACCGGCAGAGAGAGGAGATCGCATCTCTTCGTCAGCAGGTTGCCGACCTCACCGAGCGCCTGGAGGATCTGCTGGCCTCTGGGAGCGACTCCGACCCCTGATTTAGGGCCTCCGTTACTTTTGCTTTCTGTTTTTGCTTTTCTTATCTCTTTTTGTACCCCCTTTTTCCTGATCAATGAAAAAAGGCTTTGTTTGGGTAACCTTCTTTTTTCAAGAGTTTTTAGCTTTAAACATGCCAGTCGCATAATAGTTGGGGAGCCGTCATGGCTCCACTGGTTCATGCGTCGAGATAGACGCTTTGTTTGACGGGTTACAGGGGCGTTTACCCAAAGATTTTAGTAGCGGAGGGGAATTCCCTGGCTCTGCTCGGGACTTTTGGCCGATTATGCGGGGCTTATTGAACCCTTTAAGGGGTTCGCCGGAGGCGCCCTCTTTGTGTGCGTCGACGGTTTTTGCTCAGCGTGTTTCTTTCTAAACCGGCGGAAGTTTTGGGGACTATTTGGAAGTCCCTCGGCCTTAATTGGGGCCTGCGTATTTCAGTTTCCAGCCGGTGTCTTAACCTGAAGAATTTTTACTCAGCCTTGCTGAGGTTCGGAGAACGTTTTACTTGGCCCTGCCAAGGTTCGGAGAATTTGCAGCTCGGCTCAGCCGAGGTTCGGAGAATTTTACTTGGCCCTGCCAAGGTTCGGAGAATTTGTTGCTCGGCCCAGCCAAGGTTCGGAGAATTTTTACTTGGCCCTGCCAAGGTTCGGAGAATTTGTTGCTCGGCCTAGCCGAGGTTCGAAGAATTTTTTACTTGGCCTTGCCAAGGTTCGGAGAATTTGTTGCTCGGCCCAGCCGAGGTTTGGAGAATTTTTACTTGGCCCTGCCAAGGTTCGGAGAATTTGTTGCTCGGCCCAGCCGAGGTTCGGAGAATTTTTACTTGGCCCTGCCAAGGTTCGGAGAATTTGTTGCTCGGCCCAGCCGAGGTTCGGAGAATTTTTACTTGGCCCTGCCAAGGTTCGGAGAATTTGTTGCTCGGCCCAGCCGAGGTTCGGAGAATTTTTTACTTGGCCCTGCCAAGGTTCGGAGAATTTGTTGCTCGGCCCAGCCGAGGTTCGGAGAATTTTTACTTGGCCCTGCCAAGGTTCAGAGAATTTGTTGCTCGGCCCAGCCGAGGTTCGGAGAATTTTTACTTGGCCCTGCCAAGGTTCGGAGAATTTGTTGCTCGGCCCAGCCGAGGTTCGGAGAATTTTTACTTGGCCCTGCCAAGGTTCGTAGAATTTGTTGCTCGGCCCAGCCGAGGTTCGGAGAATTTTTACTTGGCCCTGCCAAGGTTCGGAGAATTTGTTGCTCGGCCCAACCGAGGTTCGGAGAATTTTTATTGGCCCTGCAAAGGTTCGGAGAATTTGTTGCTCGGCCCAGCCGAGGTTCGGAGAATTTTTACTTGGCCCTGCCAAGGTTCGGAGAATTTGTTGCTCGGCCCAGCCGAGGTTCAGAGAATTTTTACTTGGCCCTGCCAAGGTTCGGAGAATTTGTTGCTCGGCCCAGCCGAGGTTCGGAGAATTTTTTACTTGGCCCTGCCAAGATTCGAAGAATTTGTTGCTCGGCCCAGTCGAGGTTCGGAGAATTTTTACTTGGCCCTGCCAAGGTTTGGAGAATTTGTTGCTCGGCCCAGCCGAGGTTCGGAGAATTTTTACTTGGCCCTGCCAAGGTTCGGAGAATTTGTTGCTCGGCCCAGCCGAGGTTCGGAGAATTTTTTACTTGGCCCTGCCAAGGTTCGGAGAATTCCTGTCCAGACAAGGAGCTCGGTCGTGCCGAGGATTGGTAAACAGCATCTATTTCTTTTTGCAATTTTCGGCGATGTAGTGCATAATAATTTGCATTGAAAAAATGTGCCGACAGGAAGATATAATGAGGCATATGAAAATAAACTCGGAGGACGTACCCTATTGATAATATTTTCGGAGATTATCCAAATTCCACGTCCGGGGAATGGATTTCCCATTCAAATCCTGTAGCTTGTAGGTTCCGGTCCGATGATCTCCGCTACTTGGTACGGGCCCTCCCAGTTTGCGCCAGCTTTCCTTGTTCCAGCGGTTTGGAAACAGAGGCCTTTCGGAGGACAAGGTCGCCGGGCAGGAAGGCTTTCCCTCTGACTCTAGAGGCGTGATAACGGGCTACCCTTTGTTGATAAGCGGCCACTCTGATCCGGGCCTTCTCCCTAATCTCCTCCACCAGGTCGAGGTTGGTGCGGAATTGTTCGTTGCTAGCCTCCTCTGAGTAGCTTTCCACCCGCAATGATGGGAGGCCGACTTCCATAGGGATAACGGCCTCTGTACCGAAAGCCATTCGGAATGGGGTTTCACCTGTCGGGATTCTCGGGGTTGTGCGGTAGGCCCATAAGACATGGTGCAGCTCCTCCGCCCACCTGCCTTGGGCTCTGGAGAGGCGAGCTTGATTCCCTGAAGGAGGGTCCTGTTGGTCACTTCGGCCGCTCCGTTGGCTTGTGGGTGCCCGACTGAAGTGAGGTGGTGACGGATTCCATGCTCCTCACAGAACTGGCGGAATTTAGAGTTGTCAAACTGCTTACCGTTATCAGTGATTATGGTATACGGGAGGCCAAATCGGTAGATGATGGACCTCCAAACAAAATCTCTGGCCCGTGCCTCGGTAATTTGTGCAACTGCTTCCGCCTCGACCATTTGGTGAAGTAGTCAATGGCGACAAATAAAATTTCCGCTGTCCTGTGGCAAGCGGGAATGGGCCGAGGATGTCCATCCCCCATTTGGCAAAGGGCCAAGCAGAGGATATGGAAACTAGTTCGGTGGAAGGAAGCCTTTGGATGCTTGAATGCCTCTGGCAGGGGTCGCAGGCTCGGACTAGATCGTCGGCGTCCTTTTGCATGGTCGGCCAGTAGTAGCCTTGTCGCAGCACCTTGTGGCATAGGGACCGGCTTCCCAGATGGTTGCCGCCAATCCCTTCATGTACTTCGCGCAGAGCATAATCTGCTTCGGATGGGCGAAGGCATCTGAGCAGCGATATAGAAAAAGACCGTTTGTAAAGCTGGTTGTCAATCAGCACGTAGTGAGTGGCCTGCAGCTTCAGCTTTCTAGCCTCCCTTCGGTCGGACGGAAGCGACCCTTCTCTGAGATATTTGAGGATAGGGTCGAACCATGATGTTCGGCCTCAACTTGCATTATTTGGTCGGCTTCCGTGATGCTGGGCTTTTCCAAAGTCTCCAGGTGGAACTTTTGCTCGGCGTCCATTGACTCCGGTTGCCAATCGGGAGAGTAGGTCGGCGCGGGCATTCTCGGATCTGGAATCTGAATGATTTCAAATTCGGCAAAATGGGGAAGCAGGCTCCGCACCTCCTGGAGATATCGAATCATGTTCGGCTCCCGGGCTTCAAACTCTCCCGTACATGGCCGGCTACTAGCTGAGAGTCGGTGAAGGCATTAAGCTTCTCCACCTTCAGATTGCGGGCGATTCGGAGACCGGCTAACAGGGCTTCGTACTCGGCTTCATTGTTGGAGGCCGGGAAGGAGAATCAGACGCCATATTCAAAGGTTATTCCCTCCGGACTGGTAAGAACCAGACCGCACCGGAGCGATGGGCATTAGATGACCCGTCGACATGGAGGAGCCACCGGGCTCCAGCTTTTGGTTCTTCGGGGGAGTCTGGGGTAGAACCGTCCTCCGGGATGGTACACTCGAGGAGGAAGTCGGCTAGCACCTGGGCCTTGATGGCTGGACGAGGCTGGAAATGTATGTCATGCTCACTTAGCTCGACGGCCCACTTGGTCATTCTCCCCGACGTCTCGGGACGGTGGACCACCGCCTTGATGGGTTGGTCGGTCAGGACCGTCACGGAATGTGCTTGGAAGTATGGCCCAGCTTCCGAACTGAGGTGATTAAGGCCAACACCATCTTTTCAATTCTATTGTACCTTATCTCCGCATCGCGGAGTAGCCTGCTGACATAGTAGATCGGCTTTTGGACTTTGCCTTCTTCTTTGATCAGCACCGAACAGACCGCACCTTCCGAAACAGCAGGTACAAGAATAGGGTCTCTTCGGGGGGGACTACTGAGGAGTGGGGGCGAGCCTAGGTACTTCTTGAGATCTTGAAATGACCTTTGGCATTCGGGAGTCCACTGAAAGTTTTTGGCCGATCGAGAGTTTTGAAGAAGGGGAGGCATCTCTCGGCCGACCGCGCCACGAAGCGGTTTAGGGCCGCTATTCTCCCAGTTAGGCGTTGGACCTCTTTGACAGATGCCGGGGGCATCATTTGTTGGAGAGCTTGAATCTTCTGGGGGTTGGCTTCAATACCTCGCTGGGAGACCATGAAGCCGAGAAACTTCCCGGAGTTAACACCGAAGGCACATTTGGTCGGGTTGAGTCTCATCCCATACTTGCGCAGCGTGGCAAAGCTCTCTGCGAGGTCCTCGACATGCTGTGATGCCTCCTTGCTTTTGACCAGCATGTCGTCCACGTACACCTCCATATTCCGGCCGATTTGCTCCTTGAATACTTTGTTGACCAGCCTCTGGTAGGTGGCACCTGCATTTTTAAGACCAAAAGGCATAACGCGGTAACAGTAAGTACCTCGGTCGGTTATGAAGGCGGTCTTTTTTTCATCTTCAGGGGCCATTCGGATCTGATTGTAGCCTGAATAGGCGTCCATGAATGACAGCATCTGATGGCTGAGGTGGCGTCCACGAGCTGTCGATCCGAGGGAGGGGGAAGCTGTCCTTCGGGCAGGCTTTGTTGAGGTCGGTGAAATCGATGCAGATTCTCCATTTGCCGTTCGACTTCTTCACCATGACGATGTTTGATGGCCAGCTCGGATAATTTACTTCTCGGACAAAATTGGCCTTGATGAGCTTGTCTACCTCTTCTTCAATGGCCTTTTGTCGCTCTGGGGCAAGCTCCTCTTTTTCTGTTTGACGGGCCTGTGCATCTCGTCCACATTGAGATGATGGACGAGAACCTCGGGGCTGATCCCTGGCATGTCGGAGGCGGACCAGGCGAAGATGTCAGCGTTGCCTCGGAGGAACCGGATTAATCTGCACCGAGACTCTCTTTGAGCAGCGACCCGATCTTTATAGTTCGGTCAGGACGAGCCTCATCCAGCGGTACCTCCTTCAATTCCTCTGTTGGTTCTCCCCTTTGTTCGGCGAAGTCCTCGCGAGCATCTAGCCCATCAACCTCTGGCATTCTAGACTGAAGGCTTGTAACAAAGCACTGCGAGCCATGGCTTGACTTCCCCGAACAACTCCAACTCCTTGCTCGGTGGGAAACTTCATGGATAGATGCGGGATGAGACAACTGCCTTGAGGGACATTAGACCGGCCTGCCGAATATTGCGTTGTATGGAGATTTGAGGTCGGTTACTAGGAAGTCTGTCTGGGCAATGGTCACAAGGGGCCAGGTTCCCGCGCGGACCGTCAGGGTGACGACCCCTTCCGGACGACGACGTCGCCTGTGAATCCCATCAAGGTGGAATCCACGGCTCGAAGGTTTTCCATAAGTAATTTCATCCTGGCAAACACACCAAGGTACAAAACATTTACCGAACTTCCACTATCAACTAGGATTCGGCTTACATCATAGTTATTCAAATTAAGGGATACAACTAGTGCGTCATCATGGGGAAGCTGTATCCCTAGGAGATCATCATCGGAGAAGGAGAGTTCGCCGTTTGCGCCTTCTTTGGCGCCGATTCATCACTGTCGCCCCTGGGGCTCGATCCGCCGGCCTCTTCAATCATATTAATGCGGCCGATCACGGGCGGATTCGGTGGAGGAGGAGGTTGTTGAAGTTCGGGCTGGCGGTCACCTCCTTGTTGTTGTGGCTCGGGCGCCCTCCTGAACTGATTCAGTCGCCCCCGCTGGATCAGTCTCTCGATTTCGTTTTTCAGCTGCCAGCATTCTTCAGTGTCGTGGCCGTGCTCCCGTTGGTAATGGTAGTACTTGGTGGGATCTCTTTGGGTCGGGTTCCCTCGGAGAGGCACTGGCCGGGGAGCTGGCACTCTATTTCTATAAGGATTTGCGCCCGGGGAACGGTCAGCGGAGTGTAGTGGTTGAATCGCCTGGGAGGGCTCCGGGAGCGATTCCTTGGCGGCAGCGGAGGGACTCTCTGGCGGCGAGGCGGACTTGGTCGCCAGGCGGGACGGTGCCTGTCGGGGACTTTGGGCTCCTTCTTCTTTGCCTGCTCAGCGCGGGCAACTCTCTGCGATTCTTCGACCCTAGCGTACTTGTCCGCCAGGGCCATCATATCAGAGAGGCCGGGGGGGTAGCTGACCTCCATAGCTAGGTAGAAGTCGCTCTCCTTCGAGACTCCTCCCGCCAGGGTAGACATGGCCACCTCATGATTAAGGTGGTCCACCTCCAACATGGCCTTATTGAAATGGCCAAGGTAATTCCTCAAGGACTCCCCCTCTCTCTGCTTGACTTCGGAGAGGGAGTCAGATCTTCGTCGGTGGCGGTGGCTGCTGACGAACTGACCAATAAAAAGGCGGCTCAGCTCGTCAAATGAATCGATAGAACCTGGCTTCAAAGCATTGAACCAGGTTCGGGCGGATCCTCTGAGGGTGGAGGGGAAGGCGTGGCAGAGGACCGCATCAGATGCTCCGTGGAACATCATTATTGACCGGAAGCTGCTAAGATGGTCGTCCGGGTCAGAAGAGCCGTGATAAGGCTCGACGGCTGGTAACTTGACGTGGGAGGGAATCACTTCCTCCATAATCCTCTTAGAGAAAGGGATGCCCTGTTCCGCCTTGGGCTGGGGCGGATGGGCCTGTTTGGCGGCGTCCAGCTCTTGACGCATTTCCTGGATCTGACGATGGATGTCCTCTTCGCCAGCCAGGGGAGGAGCTGGGCGAGAAGATCGCAGAGACGACGTCGAATCATGGTGGGAGGTCACCGGTGAGAGAGACCGGGCTCGCCGAGATCTGGGAGGATCTCCGTTGTGACCGCCTCGCGGGATCGGCTTGTCCCCTCTAGATCGGTGTGGGGGTCCGCGGATTTGTGCGGACTGGAGGAGGAGGTCGCCGGTGAAGAAGGAACCGCCGCTTCCTTGTGAAAGTGTGGAGCAGGAGGAGCCGTAAGGCGCTCCTGGACCAGGTGGGTCAGAGTTTGAACTTGTTGGACCAGCGAAGCAAACTGGTCCTGGATCACCGGGATGGCAGGCGGTGACGGGGTTTCGACTAGTGGTGGTTGCGGCGCTACACCGCTCGTCGGATCAGGCCTTTGGGAAGCGACCTGATCTTGAGCTTCAGAAGTTGCTCTTCTCCGATTGGCCATTAGAGAGGTTCTACTCCAGATTGAGATATTTATCTCCTCTTTTCAAGTTTTAATGGGACTTGAGGCCCTTCCTCTAACGCCAATCTGTTGCCGCCGGGATCCGTCCTTCGACTCAGGCGCGGTCGATCTCCAAAGGGGGGCGGACCTACACAAAAGTCCTCGGGTGAGAGGCGTTGGGGGTGGCCCTCCACGGAAGACCCTCCGATGCTCAAGTCAGTGGAGAAGAAATCGGTGATCAACCAGATAGTGGGGAGGTGGATCTCTCTGGGAGGCCCCTCCGGGGGCGGCCAATCGGGAGCTCTAAAGGGCAAGAGCACCGACGAGCTGCCGGCGAGAGAGCAGGAGAGTAAGAGCGGGAGTGTGAGCGCGCGCATATGCGTACCTGAGGGAATCTGGGAGTGTCCTATTTATAGACTGTCACCTGGATTTTAAGCGCCTTCTGGAAGGTTCAGAGGTTGTTAGGATACGGGAGTGGATCGAATCAGGCCGTTATGGGGCTGTTGGGATCCGTATCTTGTCTCTTAGGGGATCGACGGCTGGGAGAGCTCCTTGATGGCTTGAGATCTGGTAGATGTGTAGGTCTCAGGTGGCCTTGATAGGTTCTAGACCACTTCTCAGTATGATTCCTTGTCTAGGGTGCCGTTACAGTAGGCTGAGGCTCTCCTGCATCAGGTTCCGCGGAGGTGGGTATTGGATCATGGGTCGTTCAGTGAAGCCGGGTCATGGAAGCTCGGGGGGAACGAACTACAGGAAGTCCGGGAGAGCCGAGCTATGGAAGGCCAGAGAGGCTGAGCTACGGAAGGCCGAGCTACGGAAGCCCGAGAAGGCCGAGCCATGGGAGCCCGGGGAGGCCGAGCTACAGAAGCCCGGGAAGGCCGAGCTACAGAAGCCTGGGAAGGCCGAGCTACGGGAGCCCGGGGAGGCCGAGCTACGGGAGCCCGGGGAGGCCGAGCTACGGAAGCCCGGGAAGGCCGAGCCATGGGAGCCCGGGGAGGCCGAGCTACAGAAGCCCGGGAAGGCCGAAGGGAGGAGGTCGGCCTTAGCCGCCTCGCACGAATATTGATGCAATGACGATTTTACCCCCCAACACCCACCTTGCTGCGCCCCTTCCTCCGACGCACCTTTCCCGGTCACCACCATCTGCATCTCCTCCACAGGCTCCCCTGAGGCCTCAGTCTGACCTATTTCTTGCACCTCCCCTGCAGGCTCCTCCGAGGCCTCTATCTGGCCCGCTCCTTGAACTACCGCGAGCGACCCGGCTTCACTGCTACCAGACTCCCTTGCAGAGAAACCAAGAGGGAGCTCTCCCTGAACCTCCTCGGTTGCAGCTGTCCCCTCTCCCTCTCCTGTTGGAGCCAATAGCGGTCCCGCGGAGACGGAGGGCCCCTCAGAAACGACCGCTTCCGTCAGATCCGTCGCCGGTTCCTCTTTCATAGGGGACGCAGTAGGACGAACCAACGGAGCCTCGTCTGAACTATCCGATATCTCCAACATGAGTGGGCAAGGGATCATAGCTGTTCTCCCTGGATCCTTCTCCGCCCCCGACGCTCCTGTCGTGATCACTCCGACGTCCGGCGGGCTTCTCGTGGAGGTATGAGCCCTTTTCTCGGGCCTACCACTATCTGCGCCGCTGCTCTCCCCTGGGCGCTTTCCTCTCTTTCTCTTGGCGAGGCTCGACAAAGCCGACCTCTTGGCTGAAAGAATGAAACACACACGATCAGATCCAAACACATTCATCGAGAAAACATACAGCGAAAAAGGGTAAAAGGGAGGACTCACCTTGCGGGTCCTGGGAGCTGAGCCCGGCTGCGAAAAGGGCTCCCTCCGATAATAGGTCATTGGCCGAAAACACTTGGCCATTGCGAAGGACGTCCAAATCCCTCTCCTCCTGCGCTGACAGAATTGGATGCGTTTCCGCATCCCTAACAAAGTTCCCCCATTTCCGAGGGAAGTCGGAATCAATGTTCCCCTCTGCTATAACAAACCGGCTCTTCCATCCCTTAATAGAGGACGGCTTATCCATGATAACGTTGAAGGACCTCTGGGGTCCAATGTAGGGCCACTCTGATTTCCTCCCAGGTATCAGATGGTAACAGGCGCGGAAAAGGGGAAGAGTGGCCACAATTTGAATTTGGTGGCACATTGAGATGAATCCGATGATGCTCCGCCAACTGTTTGGGGCCACCATCGCCGGACAGATGTTGTAATGAGTCATGATTTCCTTCACCAAGGGATGGAGAGGGAAACGGAAGCCTGCCTTCAAACTGTCTTCATAAATGAAGACCCCAGACTCCAGATCTTGCGAGACCCTATCTCCAGACTCCGGCGCCCGTAGAACGACATCTGAGGGCATGCCATACCATTGGTGAATCCTTTCCAAATCCTCAGCGACAATCTCTGAAACCACGTCGTCGGGACTCATCGTCATCTTAACTGAGAAAAACCCTAGGCAAAACAACGGGTGTCACAAAGGGCGAAAGACGAAACTCTTCAAGAACAAAATGAAAGGATGCTGCAAACATGTATATATATAGTGCGTCTATCACCTTGCTTCCCCGCTAAGGAAGCCGCCTTGAGAAGATGGGGCGTCCCGCCCGAGGCATCCGGAACTGCCTCGATAAACACTCGATCGATCGGGATTCGCGACGTGGCATATTCCCAACCGTCACTTTTGAAGGAGCCTTACCCCGAAGGCACGATGACCCTGTCGCATTAATTAGGGCATCATTGCAAGAGCTGTCTAAACCAAACCGTCCCATCTGGAACATGCCACTTGGACTTCTACTCCCTATGCCCAAACCTACGCTTCGAACTAGGGAGTGGAGGGCATGTGTTGGGGGTAAAATCGTCATTGCATCAATATCCGTGCGAGGCGGCTAAGGCCGACCTCCTCCCTTCGTCTTCCCCGGGCTTCCGTAGCTCGTCCTTCCCGGGCTTCTGTAGCTCGGCCTCCCCGGGCTCCCGTGGCTCGGCCTTCCCGGGCTTTTGTAGCTCGGCCTTCCTGGGCTTCCGTAGCTCGGCCTCCCCGGGCTCCCGTAGCTCGGCCTTCCCGGGCTTCCGTGGCTCGGCCTTCCCGGGCTTCCGCAGCTCGACCTCCCGTAGCTCAGCCTTCCCGGGATTCCGTAGCTCGGCCTCCCCGGGTTTCCGTAGCTCGGCCTCCCCGGGCTTCCGTAGCTCGGCCTTCCCGGGCTTTCGTGGCTCGGCCATCCCGGGCTCCCGTGGCTCGGCCTTCCCGGGCTCCCGTGGCTCGGCCTCCCCGGGCTCCCGTAGCTCGGCCTTCCCGGGCTTCCATAGCTCGGCCTTCCGTAGCTCGGCCTCTCTGGCCTTCCATAGCTCAGCTCTCCCGAACTTCCTGTAGTTCGTTTCCCCCGAGCTTTCATGACCCGGCTTCACTGAACGACCCACGATCTAATACCCACCTCCACGGAACCTGACGCATGAGAGCCTCAGCCTACTGTAACGGCACCCTAAACAAGGAATCATACTGAGAAGTGGTCTAGAACCTATCAAGGCCACCTGAGACCTACACATCTACCAGATCTCAAGCCATCAAGGAGCTTTCCCAGCCGTCGATCCCTAACAGACAAGATACGGATCCCAACAGCCCCACAACGGCCTGATTCGATCCACTCCCGTATCCTAACAACCTCTGAACCTTCCAGAAGGCGCTCAAGATCTAGGTGACAGTCTATAAATAGGACACTCCCAGATTACCTCAGGTACGCATACGCGCGCGCTCACACTCCCACTCTTACTCTCTTGCTCTCTCGCCGGCAGCTCGTCGGTGCTCTTGCCCTTTAGAGCTCCCGATTGGCTGCCCCCGGAGAGGCCTCCCGGAGAGATCCACCTCCCCACTATCTGGTTGATCGCCGATTTCTTCTCCATTGACTTGAGCGTCGGAGGGTCTTCCGCGGAGGGCCACCCCCAACGCCTCTCGCGCGAGGACTTTTGTGCAGGTCCGCCTCCCTTTTGGAGATCGACTGCGCCCGAGTCGAAGGACGGATCCCGGCGGCAACAATGTTTATGACTCGCAAGGTTCTATATTGAAGCTTGTGGACCATGCTTCAAAAGCACTGGCATTTGATAGAGTGGATATCGACTCATGCGTTATAATTCTTAGCATCATTATTTGTTATGCCATAGTATTTTTTAAACTAAATAATTTTTTATATTTCAAAATTTATTTATTTGCTTTTTCGATTAATCTAATGCAATTTATATTTTTTCTTGTTAAAATTTGTATTGTAGAAAAAAGTGCAGACTCTTAGAGAGATTGCTTCTCAGCCAATGGAGGATTCTAATGCGCCATGTGAGCCAAATTTGAGGGAGTTATTTTTAGAAGCGGTCGATGGCCACAAAAAGGGGCGTGTATACGGGATGAGATTAAGGCATCACATTTCTACACTGGTACTTCCTTTCACTCCACTGCCACATCACGGGATATTAGTGCAGAGCAATTGCATGCTAGTATTATGCAAGATATGCAGCATGAGGTTCAAAATATGCTGGAGTCACAGAGGCAGCAGATGCGAGAAGAGATGCATGGCGAACTTCGAGATAAGATTCGTGGCGAACTTCGAGATGAGATTCGTAGCGAACTTCGAGATGAGATTCGAGATGAACTTCGAGATGAGATTCGAGACGAGATTCGGAATGAGATTCGGGACGACATGCATGTTGAGATGCGACAGCTGATAGCAGAGATGACTCGTTCTAATCACATTTTTGCTCCAGCTTCACAGAGAGATCCACCTCATTCTAGTAGCAGGTAGAACTTTTTTTGATTACTGAATATTTATGGGATATTTATCATGTTTTGAAGTTTATTGTAAAAAAATTTGTTTGTAAGATATTTTAATATATATTTCATGACTTCTTTTTAAAAATTATTTGTATTTCAATAAATTGAATTTTTAAATTACAGGAACTAATTATATATATATATATATATATATATATATATAATAAATTATTAAAATAATAATAATTAGCGACGGCTAACAAATATGTCGCTAATCCGTTGCTAACCAGCAACAAATGCAAAATCTGTCGCTAATCCATCGCTAATTAGTGACAGAACTATATCTATCGCTAACCAGCAATAAATGCAAAATCTGTCGCTAATCCGTCGCTAATTAGGGACAGAAATTATTCGATCGCTAATTAGTAACAAATAAAAATCGGTCGCTACTCCATTGCTAATCTTAGCGACAGTTTTGAATTCTATCGCTAAATATTTTGCGAGGAGCATTTCTGCGATGGATAAAATCCGTCGTAATTTCATCGCTATCTAAAATTTACGATGAAATTAATATATATACTTTTAGCGATGAATTTTTTTATTACTAAATTTATTTTTTCTTGTAGTGTAAAGTACATATTTTATAGCGAAACGGGCAGCAATTCTGGAGCAAAAACCAACGAATACGCACAATATCTCGATAATCTCGTAGCAACCAGTCTGTGAGAGGCTCGGTCTCTTTATTGTGATGGCTCTTTTCGCGTGATTTGATTTCAAAATGCATGGCTGGTGGCAATGTGCCAGACCATTACCGTGTGAGCGTGAGATGGGAGACAGCTGCTTGCTTTCTCACGCCTTTGCCTGCCTTTCTTACCTGCCGTACGTAAAGCCGCATGTTACATGATATCAAATGCTGAGATTAATTAGTATACCTGAAATTTTCAAGTAGGCAGTATTGCCCGATCTTATCATCTAAAGGCCTCCAGATCTTTCCGCGGCATATGATACCATGTACCCAATCAAGACAAAAGAGATCCAGTCAGAGAGCAAATAGTTGCAGAATTCCCAAACTTCCATGATCATAATTACAAACACATAGGTGATGATGACGTCCACAGGCACCCCAACCACGACCCGGCCAGATTTAGGGGTTTCGTAGTCATGAAGAACCCATATCATATAATATATGATCCACATACTTAACATGATCACAGATATTTGCAAGATATAGAAAATTATGGGATACTTGGTGTAATAGAGGTCATATAAGAATTCCAGCTCTACCTTGGTCAGCCAGAAGGCTCTTCTGTGGTCGCTGTCATTCATGAGGAGCCCACGGAAGACAAAGTCATAGGTCTTGTTGGCATGGGTGGCTTCTGCAGCTGAGTGGTTGTTGGCAACCTTCGCCGCAGTAGCTTGAACAAAGCAAAGGAGAGGCACACACACCTTTGAGGCGCCTTCCGTGCCCATCAGAGCGCAGCAGTCTCCCTTCCCATTGCCAAACTTTGTTAATGATGATGACCTTGTTGTCCGTTATGTCGAGCCACGGCAGGTAGTCCGGTGCTCGCGCTTTGATCTTCGCGTTATCTTCTCAACTACGAGATATTTGTACCCTTTCAGCAGGATCGACCTCCTCGTGATTTGTGAGTTCGTGCTCATAGTTCATGTAGCTAGTCCGCAACTAGCTTCGTGTTTTCCGTCCTATACCGTCGACTGGCCCCTCGGAACCTGAGGATTCTTTGGATCATTTTCGCCATGGTTAAGCACCAAGCGCCCAAAGGGGCTGCTGGAACTTTGAGGGAGTGTTTGATAACTTTTTGGCTATCTCTAGATAAATGTACAGATAGCATTTATCCAGAGGATAGCTGAGGGAATAAGCATCTTTTTGAAATTACCACTCTGCCATCAAGGGATAATTTTAGTTATTCCTAGATTTTCTAGGGAATAAGTTCAGGAGATAACCCATGGTTAAATATGGGTTATCCTGATTAAATATGAGTTATCCCCTCTAGTTAAACTTTTTCAGCACTATCCCATATAGTTATAGCATTTAGGGATAAGGGAGGGATATTCCCTAGATATCCCTCCTTATTCACCATATCAAACACTCCCTGAATCTTCGGGGAAGTAGGCAATAAAAGAGGCCACGTATATGTTGTTCATAAACTCCGTTTCAAACGTCCGAGGTGGTGGCGTGGAAGATAATTTTATAATTAATGTTAGTGCATGAAGTGTAAGAGTCCTAATCGATGAAGTCTAAGAGTCAGTATTTAGTGTTGTTAAAGTCTCATAGTTCTGATAAAGTCTAAAGCTTAGTAATTAATGTTGTTGAAGTAAAAAAAAGTCAGTAATTACTATTGTTGAAGTTTAGGAGTTTTGGTAAAATCTAAGGTTATGTTTGAAATAGGAAATAAGAGGGGATATCCGGGGATATTTCTTCTTATTTCTAAATAGGGGATAAGAGGGGATATCCAGGAGATATCCCCTCTTATCCCCAAAAGCCATAACTATAAGGGATAGCTGGGAATAAAGTTAACCAAAGGGATAATCCATGGTTAACCCATGGGATATCCCCTCAATTTTTCCCTAAAGAATGCAGGAATAGCTGGTTATCCCTCCAAATAAGAGTAAAAAAAAAGTTATCCTATGGATTTACCTTTTTGCATTTGATATGATCAATGGAATAGCCAAGGGATATCCCTAGGGATAGCTAGGGGACAAACTCTATCCCGTACACTTATCCATGGATAATATTTTTCTATCAAACGCTACCAAAAGCCATAGCTACGAAGGATAGCTGAAAATAAAGTTAACCAAAGGGATAACCCATGGTTAACCATGGGTTATCCCCTTAATTTATTCCGAATGCTGGTTATCCCTTCAAATAAGAGTAAAAAAAAGTTATTCTATGAATTTACCTTTTTGCATTTGATATGATCAATGGGATAACCCAGAGATATCCCTAGGGATAGCCAGGGGATAAATTCTATCCCGTACACTTATCCAGTGATAATGATTTTTCTATCAAACACTACGAGTTCTTTGTATTCACAAGAAAAGTAAGAAAGGCTTTCTAATGTATCTATAAAAGGCTAAATATTTTGAATTTTATGAATATAAAAAAATTATTATATTATATTAAAAAAATATTATTCTCTCACTTCTATTATATTTCTTGAGCGTTATATTTAGCTTCAATCTCTATATACAATAAGACTTTCGTAGGTGATGGACAAGAAGATGTAGTCAGTCGACTCCATGATGCCAAGGGTGTAGCTCATTACCATCCACGGTCCAACAACCATTGGAGAAGAGGACTTTGGTTTACTTAGAACTATTAACTAATGAAAAAAAATAAGTAAACAGCTTTTAGAGGAATTTTAACAAATAGATTGTGAGCCCAAACAAATTATTGAAACTCAAATAGTTTTATTCATGCCTTTAAATAGGACTAATAAGGGGTAAAATTACCATCGCGCCAACACTTGTGTATATGGCAAAAAGGTTGAGACCACTTTTGATTTTTGGTCAGCCAGCTGTCACATTTAGAAAATAACAGAACTGAAACACATCGGCAAGACCAAACCATCGTCAGACCAAGCTATCCTCAGACTGAATCATTCCAAACCATTCTCATGCCTCGGCGGGCCCGAACTATCTTCTTACCTCAGTCGGACCGAGGTATTCATATGCCTCAGCAGAGCCGAGGCATCCTTATATTTCCATCAGACCAAGGTATTCATATGCTTTGGCAGAGCTGAGTTATCCTCTTATTCTCTACAGAATCAAAGTATTCTCGAACCTCTGCGGAGCCAGGCGTAGATGAATTTAAATTAATGATAGTTCGACAAGATTCTAGCCACGTAAGCCCCCAACGATCGTGAATGAAAATTATGCCAATAATAACAGAAGTGGCCTAGAGCCTATAAAATCACCGAATCTTAAAACATCAACTAGCCTGTCTAGCCATCGATTCTCTAACTAATCAGATACTGATACTACCAGCCTCATAACAAACTTGATTTGAATTTGATTCAAATCTTGACGTTCGAAGCTTCTCCCAAAGACCAAGCTGTGACTGATCCTGAACATGGGAGCGTCGCTGTCACCCCGGCACGGCTGCACATCGAGATGAACCCGACGATGTTGCGCCAGCTATTCAGAGCCACCATCGTCGAACATATGTTGTAAAATCTCATTTTCTCTTTCACCAGCGAGTGAAGGGGAACCGAAGATCCGCCCTTAGGCTCTCTTTATAGAGGAAAACTCCGAGCCCTAACTGCTCCGAGACTCTCTGCTCAGATTATGGTATCCACAGAGCAACATCTCGAGGAACTCGGTACCTCCGACGAACCCTGTCCAAATTCTTCACGGTCATCACAGAGCCCTTCATATTTCAGAGTCGGAAGGAATAAATCTTCGAATGGAATCGCAAGAATAAAAAAGGTGGACTGTTGGGGGAGGAGAAAAAAGGTAGTTCAGTGGAGATGACCTCCCCCGCAGCCCTCCTTTTAAACTACCTCGGTGGAAGGGCAACGCGTCATTGCGAGAATTCCCAAAATCTCTGAGTTGCCGCATTTATGAAACCATCATTGCACGCCCCCCTGAATCCTTCTGTCCGAATGAAGTTATCTTAGACTCTACTCCCTATATCCGAACTTACACTTTGGATTAGGGAGTGGGGGGCATGTGATGAAGGGTAAAATTGTCATCGCGCCAACACTCGTGCATACGACAAAAAGGTCGAGACCACTTTTAATTTTCGGCCAGCCAGCTGTCACATCTAGAAAATAACAGAACTGATACACCTTGGCAAGACCGAACCATTCTCGGACCAAGCTATCCTCAGACTAAATTATTTCGAACCATTCTCACGCCTCGGCGGGCCCGAACTATCTTCTTACATCAGCCGAACCGAGGTATTCATATGCCTCGGCAGAGCCAACACATCCTCATATTCCCGTCAGACCAAGGTATTCATATGCTTCGGCAAAGCCGAATTAACCTCTTATTCCTCGGCATAACCAAAGTATTTCCGAACCTCTGCAGAGCCAGGAGTGGAAGAATTCAAATTCATAATAGTTTGAC
The DNA here is from genome assembly GCA_900491605.1 of Calamus simplicifolius. Taxonomy (NCBI): domain Eukaryota; kingdom Viridiplantae; phylum Streptophyta; class Magnoliopsida; order Arecales; family Arecaceae; genus Calamus; species Calamus simplicifolius. Next base: position 132,277 of record UESW01002896.1, read on the forward strand.
AAGATTCCAGCCACGTAGCCCCCAACGATCTTGAGCGGGAAATTATGCCAATAATATCAGAAGTGGCCTAGAGCCTATAAAATCACCGAATCTCAAAGCATCAACTAGCTTCTCTAACTAACCAAATATTGATACTACCGGCCTCATAACAAACTTGATTCGAATCTGATTCGAATCTTGACGGTTTCGGACCCCATGTGACACGTCCAAGGAATCGGATAATCGTCGGTCATCACATCTGCAACCTATAAATACCTCTGTCCTAAAGCTCTTCAAGTACGCTGACGCTTACACTTACACTCACGCTCTTACTGAAAAACTCTTGATGGACTTTTCTACAAGAGCCTTCTCCTCACATCTACTTGCTGTGAATCTTCACTGACTTGGACGTCGAAGGGTCTTCCACAGAGGGCCATCCTCGACACTCTCTGTATGAGGACTGTCTTGCAGGTTCTATCCAAACGAGAGATCGGCATCCAGATCCAGAGTCAGACCGCATCCGAGTTAGAGAGCGAATTTCCGCAACAACAAGAACTAACAAAAAAGCAGAAAGCAACAAAATAGGAGAACTAAATGGAACTAAATCAAAGTGCTTTTCCATTACTAATAATCAACTAGAGAAAAAAATATATCACAAGAAACTGAAAGATATGGTCAAAATGCATAGTTATATAGGATTTAAATTAATCTCCATAGAAGAAGCTTGAGGACGAGGTTGGCGTGCCATCGGTATGTGAAGAAGAATAAGGTGAACACCAAGGCGAACATGGCGATGGCGCAGGATAGTACTTGTAACCGGAGTAAGGTCCCATAGTTGATTTTGAATCCCTCGCTGGTGTTTTGAATGAGGTCCATCTCAATGAAGCCCATCTCTGTACACGCGAACCGCTACTCTTTCTTCCTTGTGTTCCGTCCTTACCCAAATGAGATTGTGGTGAGAGAGCAACGATGCTTCACTATATTTATTCTCTTAATATAGCCTCGCTGAGCTGCGTAGAAAATCATAAGAGAGAATGATATAAGGCAAAACATCCCTCAAGTTTGTGAACCATTGCAATGTGGTTCTGCCAGCTACTTTCGCCTACCTAATCTCATCAAATTGCATTATGTGATGATAATTATATGCCAAATTTGTTCCAAACACCCTTGACTGCTTCGTAGCATTTATTAGTAGTAGAACTGTAGAAGTTTATGCCCTCTCCCCCCTATGCCGGTGCTACTGCCTTTGACCCCCCAACCTTTCGTACCCTCCTCCATTCTAATCGCTTCAACGATGCCATCATCATTCTTGATGATGTCGAAAAAGCATCTAAGCCTTGAGAAGCTACGGCCAATTGGATATTGCCAATTGATCAATCCCAACTCCGGGAAATCTAAATTCAATTGAATAAGCTTTACTACTCTCTCTCTCTCTCTATATATATATATATATATATATATATATATATATATATATATCATTGCCCTCCTTCCCACACCACAAACGACACGAAATCTCCCTGTCCCCGCGTAACAAAGACATGAAGCCCGTGTTTGAATGGAGAGAAAAAAAGTAGGAAAAAGAAAAAAATAGAGAAAAAAATAAAAGAGAAAATAAAATTTATTTTGTTTGAATAAAGAGAAAAGTAGAAAGAAAAAAAATAAAAAAGAAATAAAAGAAAAAAAAATGATAGATTTCATCTAAAAGTAAAGTGATGAGCTTCATCTAAAAGTTTTCTTTTCGAAATCAGAAGTTGACCTAAAAGTTTCTTTCAAAAATCGAGTTCGAAAAGAAAACTCAAGTTTATTTTTTATTTTAATATTAATTCTAAAAAAACTATATTTTTAATTATTTATAATTAAAATATTATTATTATGATAAAATATTAAAATTTTTTCTTTTTATTTTTCTTTCACTTATTCAAACACACAACAAAAAAAAAAAATCTCTGAACTTTTTTTTTTTTTTCTCTTCTTTTCTCTTCATGCAACAGGCAGAAGTCTCTTCCACCACACGAAGGGTCCTGCCGTTCAAAGCTCGACCCTCGCACTACCTTTCGGCAACGTTGAAATCTAGGAACCTCCATGCAGAGTTCATGGCTACTACCACAATGCTCTGATCATCACCCATCTCAGATCAGGATGACAGGTTGTCGGTTCCATGATCACGGCAAGGTGCCAGGTTTCTTCCAAGAAGAAGAACAGTTCTATTCCTACTTTCGGCAACAACCAGCGGTAACCTCGTTCTAGAAACTCATGGCAACAATAAGAAAGAAAGAGATTCACTACCAAGGGAGGTTTGTTCGCCAACGGAAGAGAAGGCCAACTATGTTTCTTTTCGAGAAACAGAGCCTTCTAATGATCTCCTAGCTTTTAATCCCAATGAATCCCATTCTTATTCACAAGCCATACAGTTCAAAGTCCACGAAATATTGCAGAATGCTTAAATCTTTGGATTTACCTAAAGCTTTAGGCTTGATTCAAGATATTGGTTGCTTGGTTTATAAGGAAGAAGATGACTCGCTCGTCGCTCTTCCTCCACAGTCGGCCGCTCTTTCGTTCGCGAGTTCTCCAAATTAATTTCCACAGCTCTGTTAATGATCCAGACTCAAGCCGTGGAGTATATAAGGTGAAAGATTAGGGTTTAGGATAAGCCCCATCTTTTCCTTACGCAACCGTGCCTTGGAGGGACTCTATCTCCTCCCAGGTTCAGTTTTATCCTATCGTTAATTTTTTTTTTTTTTTTGACTCAACCCGAGTAGTCCAGGATCTCTAATTTATTGACCCTTGTGCTCTATTTGATAAGGAAGGTATATGATACAGAGCTCCCTATGAGGAGATGAATGGGTCTGAGCATGAGCCCGATCAATGTTGGGTAATGGGCCAAAATAAACCCTAAATACCCTAATGGGCCTTGAAAGCCCATCTCCGCCTTTAGTGTGTGAATAAGAAATTGCGGGGACATTTAGTCCATATCGAAAAAATCAAGAAAGGAAGGTTCACTTATATGGAAACGACTTCTTGAAGCTTAGTTCCTTAGGCTCACCACAAGTGGAGAGCTTGAGGGTGATGCGCACACGCGTGTGCGAAGGGCGCATCGTTCGCGAGGAGCTTGAGAGGCTTTAAATTTTTTATAAATCATGAGGATCCGACGGTGGAGACTGATCGGATCAAGATAAAGGGCTGAGATCAATTGACCGTTGATCATCGGATCAGGATCAGAACTGATCATTGATCGACAGGATGAAGGGTCGAGATACGGTGATCAAATCATGATCCAACGGCTCACACCCATCGGTTGACCAGTCAACAGGATGGTTGGTGATAAGGCACGTACGGTTGGAGATAAGTCAACGGTCTGATCATGAAAAGGCATATCAAAGACGTGCAACGCCTATCTGATAACGTGATCATCAGATCACGATGATGAAAAGACTTATCAGGATGAGGATAGGCTTATCTGATCGGCTGATCTTCATATCACAGCCATGAAAAGGCTTATCCGATCGCCTGATCTGAAGATCACGATGTCTAAAGGGCATATCAAGGGTGATAAGCCCTTAACCCTCACATCCTTCGATCAAAGAATTTAAATTAAATTAAATTCGTAGGGTTGCTTCCAAGGGGCACCTAAAAACCTATAAATAGGACCTAGACCCTCTCATTTCAATAATCTCAAACCATTCCGAATTGAGTTCAATCTGAATCAATTCTAGTCTTCTCCTCTCTTAGGCATTTGCATACTTTCCTAAGGGTAGTATAGAAATAGTGCATTAAAAAGAGAGTAGCATTCTTGGTTCGATATTTTTGGTGAATTGTAGTGCTGCTTTCATCAAAAGAAGACTGTTGTATCCTGGGAGACAATCGTCATACTGACCGTGAGCACTATTGCGGACGAAATTGTCTTAAGGACATAGAGTGTAACTCTAGCCTCAGTCTGATAGATTAGGTAGCCACCATCTGCCAAACACCCACCAACAATCTTAAGATAGTCTCCTGCTACCACGAAGTGCTGCTGCAGATGGCTACTATGACGACATCAGTTCAAGCCGAGAGACTAGAGAAATTCTCTGGCACGAACTTCAAGAGGTGCAACAGAAGATGTTATTCTACCTCATAACTCTGAACCTGGTCAGAGTGCTGAATGAAGATCCACCTATCCTGAAGGAAGGGGAGACCGACAAGCAAGTCATTGCTGCGGTGGAAGCATGGAAGCACTCAGACTTCCTTTGTAAGAACTACATCCTGAATGGTCTGGACAATACCCTGTACAATGTGTACAACAATATTGACACTGCCAAGGAGTTATGGGCATCCCTGGAAAAAGTACAAGATAAAGGATGCTGGACACAAGAAGTTTGTGGTTGGAAGGTTCTTAGACTACAAAATGGTCGACCACAAAATTGTTATGGAGCAAGTCCAAGAGCTCCAAATCATCCTGCATGAGATACATGCAGAGAGAATGTCTCTCAGTGAGTCATTCCAGGTAGCCGCCATCATAGAGAAGCTACCACCATTATGGAAGGACTTCAAGAACTACCTGAAGCATAAGCGAAAGGAGATGGGACTTGAAGACCTAATTGTCCGCCTGAGGATCGAGAAGGACAATAAAAGCCAAGACAAGAAGACAGGAGGACAACCTGCTGAGCCAAAGGCCAACCTCATAGAAGGAAGAAAGAAACGCAAGTTTCTAGGCGAAGGCTTTAAACAGAAGAAGGGCAATCCAAAGAAATATAAATTCAAGGGAAAGTGCTTTGTTTGTGGAAAGCAAGGACACAAATCCAAGGACTATCGTTTCAAGGACAAAGAAAAGAAAGAAGTCAACGTTACTGAAACCCTATCCAATGAGGTATCCGAGATGATGCTGTCAGCTGTTGTATTTGAAGCAAACATGGTTGACAAAGCAAATGAGTGGTACATCGACACTGGAGCTACCAGACATGTCTGCTCTGATAAGAGTATGTTCTCATCATATACTCCTATCAATGGTAGAAATTTGGTCATGGGTAACTCCGCTATATCCAAGATAGAAAGACTTGGCCATATCGTTATGAAGATGACATATGGCAAGGAGCTTCTACTGAATGATGTGCTACATGTCCCAGACATCCGGAAGAATCTTATATCAGGCTCCCTCCTAAGCAAACATGGCTTTAGGATGGTCTTTGAGTCTGATAAATTTGTACTCACTAAGGGGGAATATTTATTGGAAGGGGTTACTTGAATAATGGATTATTCAAGGTGAATGTAATGACTGTACACAAAACCTTGAAATAAATAAAGCTTCTTCTTCTGCTTATATGGTTGACTCCTCTTGTCTATGGCATGATAGATTAGGACATGTGAATTTTAATTCATTACAAAAATTAATGAAATTAGAATTATTACCTAATCGTGAAATTGATCCACATTACAAATGTGAAGCGCGTGTTGAAGCTAAATTAGCAAAAACACCATTTCCATCAGTTAAAAGAAATACTGAACCTCTTGACTTAATTCACAGTGATATATGTGACTTAAAGTCAGTTCAAACTAGAAGAGGTAAAAAATATTTTATAAAATTTATTGAATCAGATACTGTGTATCTACTAAAGTCTAAAGATGAGGCTTTAGAAATGTTTAAATGTTATAAGTATGAAGTTGAAAATCAACTTGGGAAAAAGATTAAGGCCATAAGGAGTGATAGAGTGGTGAATACGATGCACCTTTTGATGAATTCTGTCAAGAGCATGACATTATTATCAAACTACTGCTCCTTACACACCTCAATCTAATGGAATTGCGGAACGTAAAAACCGCACATTAAAAGAAATAATGAATGCTATGTTAATAAATTCTGGTACACCACAGAATTTATGGATAGAAGCAATTTTCTCAGCAAATCATATTCTTAATAAGATACCTCTTAAGAAGAAGGAAGTTACTCCATATGAGTTATGGAAAGGAAAGAAGCATTCTTACAATTACTTAAGAGTATGGGGGTGTCTAGCTAAAGTAGCTATTCCGGACCCCAAAAAGGTCAAAATAGGACCTAAAACTGTTGATTGTATATTTATCGATTATGCACATAATAGTAGTGCATATCGCTTTCTTGTGTATAAATTAGATATAACTGATATACAGATAAATATAATCATGGAATCAAGGAATGCAACATTCTTTGAAGATATATTTCCAAGTAAAAGTGTTGACCCAATTGATGATTTTGATGATTAACAAAACTATTTGAGTATAACAATTGAAGGCTCTAATGATTTTGATTAAGTTTTTCAGATTATAAGTCGATTGAATGATCAAAATCAGGAGTTAAATCTTGTTCTGGATCGAATCTAATGTCTAGGTAAGATTGCAGACATTAGAGTCGACTCCGAGAATCACAGAGCCGACTCCAGTATCTGGCACGGAAGTTAGAGTCGACTCCGAGACTGTTAGAGCCGACTCCAACAGAAAAGACAGAACGTTGATTTTTCTGGCCCCGACTTAGAGTCGACTCCGGGTCTGTTAGAGTCGACTCCAGAAAAGTTTCTTGTCGACCCCAGAAAAGTCAGAGACGACTCCAGAATTAACGGATTAAAGTGTTTCGAGTTAGAGCCGACTCCAGAAAAGTTAGAGTCGACTCCAACCCACCTGGAACGAAAAATCAAATTGCCAGATCAGCTCTAACGGTAATATTTCTATTTTACTTTATTTCTAACGGATATATTTTGTTGCAAGGTACACTCCAACGGATAGTTTTCTTCCAAAAATGGTTTGAAAGAAATCTATAAAAAGGGAAGACTATCATTCAAAAACAAGAACGAAAAACAAAAAGAGAAAAACGGAAATAGAGAAATCCCAATTCAAAAATCCGAAAAAGAGAGAGCCTGAATCTCAAGAGAAAAACCTTCTAGCTCAAATCCACTCCACTCCAAAAAGCTCAAGAGGAATCCAAGGCATTCAAATCAAAGTTTTGGTGGATTTCCCAAATTGGAGAAAGAGGATCAGTTTCTTGCTTTTCAATCCTTCTCAACTGCTTCAACTGTGAAGAATCGGAGCTGAGGCTTGATTCAATCTAGCAAGAAGAGAAGAAGAAAAGAAGAAAAGCTCAAAAGCCAACCAACTACAAATCAGGCTTTTCTAAACCTTGTTCATTTACTTGATTATTTGCTCATTGAGGAGCTGTGTACTTGAAAAACAATATTTCTTTTGTTTGTGTCTAGTTCAATCTGGGGGATTGAACTAGTGGAGGTAGTCTTACCTCGGTACAAGCTTGGTATAGCTTGTGTTAGGGTTTTTGTGCTGGTGAGCCCGGAAAACCGGCTGGGTTCGTTGTGATCCCGGGAAAACAACAAGTTTGAGTTGTGAGCTTGTAAAACAACTCGGCTGTAATCAAGGAAGATTATAGTGTGGACCCAAGTGAATCTTGGGAGTGGACGTAGGTGTTGGATACACCGAACCACTATAAAATCTTTGTGTTTGCCGTGTCTCCTTTATCTCTATCTCTATCTCTATCTTATTGATTGTATTTTGTTTTTGCATCTGCATTCACTTTCACTCACACTAAGCAAACAAATATTTCAAAAGGTTTAAATTTTTTAAAGAACCCAATTCACCCCCCCCTCTTGGGTTGTCATCTGGGCCAACAATTGGTATCAGAGCTAGTGCTCATTAGATTTTGATCACACGATCAAGAGCTAAAGATCCAAATGGCAGCTCAAGTTGGATCATTTGCTGAAGGTCATTCTACGAATAGACCTCCACTGTTTAATGGTTCAAATTATTCATATTGGAAAGCTAGAATGAGGATATTCATTCAAGCTTCTGACTATGAACTATGGGGTGTTATAATTAATGGACCTAGTACACCCACACATGTTATTGATGGCACTATTGTTCCTAAGCCCGAAAGGGACTGGAATGATAATGATAGGAAGATGGCACAGCTTAACGCTAAAGCCATGAATGTTTTATATTGCTCTTTAGATGCAAATGAATTTAATAGAATCTCCACATGTAATTCCGCAAAGGAGATTTGGGATAGATTAGAGGTTACCCATGAGGGTACCAACCAAGTAAAAGAATCTAAAATTAATATTCTTGTTCATAAATATGAGTTGTTTAGCATGGAACAATCTGAAACCATTGCATGCATGTATACTAGATTTACAGATATTGTAAATGGTTTAAAAAGTCTTGGTAAGACATATACTAACTCAGAACTTGTTCGAAAAATTCTTAGGTCACTACCAAGATCATGGGAAGCCAAAATGACAGCAATCCAAGAAGCAAAGGACCTCAACACTCTGCCCTTAGAGGAGCTTCTAGGATCACTTATGACCCATGAGTTGACAATGAAGCAGCACGTAGAGGAGGACACAAAGAAGAAGAAAGTGATTGCCCTCAAAGCTGCAAAAGAAGAAGAGAGCAGCAGCGATGATGATGATGATGATGATGAGAGACTGCTCTCTTAGCTAAAAAGTTTAAAAGATTCATGAGGAGAAAGAAACCCTTCCACAAGAAGAAATTTGGAGCAAAGTGGGAAGGAGAAAAGGATAAGAACAAGGACAAGGACAAAGAAAAAGAGAAAGACCCCTTGACTTGCTATGAGTGTAATAAACCGGGGCACTTTAGGAATGAATGTCCTAAATTAAAGAAAGCCTACAAAAAGAAAAAGAAGGCTTATGTGGCGACTTGGAGTGATAGCGAAGAATCTTCTTCCGAAGAAGAAGAACAAAAGGAAGTCGCAAATGTATGTTTTATGGCGGACGACAACGATGAGGTAAGTTCCGATAACCCTTGCGATGAGTTTGCATTTGATGAATTATTTGATGCTTTTAATGAACTTGTCGGCGATTTCAAGGTTTTGAAAAAGAAATACAAGCTTTTGAAAAATGAAAATTCAACTTTCATTAAAGAAAAGGAAGATCTTAATAATGAAGTTAAGAAACTTAAATCTGAAAATGAAATTTTGGTAAAAGAAAAAGAATTAATTTCCAATGAAAATGATAAACTAAGGAAAGAGGTTGAAAAATATAAGAACATAGTTGATAAGTTTACCTTAAGCTCAACTAAATTGAACATGTTATTAAATAGTCAAAAAGCAGTTTTTGACAAAGCCGGATTAGGGTATAACACTTTAGAAAACAAAAATCACTGAAAAATATTTTTGTGCGTGCTGGCCAAAGTAATTTTACATGCTTTAAATGTAATCAAAAAGGACATAAATCTTATGAATGTAAAATTCTAAAACCTAATAAAAACTTAAATATTAAAGGAAAGAAAATATGGGTTCCAAAAGGAACAGTTTTTATTGCTACTAACCATGAAGGACCCAAGAAAGCTTGGGTACCTAAACATAAGACTTGATCATCTTTGCAGGAGTGTCTTGCGGCCAAAAGATCAAAGCGAAAGTGGTATCTTGATAGCGGCTGCTCAAGGCACATGACGGGTGACAAAGATCAATTCATCACCCTCGAAAGCAAAAGAGGAGGAGTAGTTACATTTGGGGATAATGGCAAAGGCCAAATCTTGGGGCTTGGTAACATTCAAATAACTCCCTCCACATATATTGAAAATGTCTTATATGTTGATGGTTTGAAACATAATTTAATTAGCATTAGTCAATTATGTGACAAAGGTTTTAAAGTATCATTTGAATCTTCTATATGCACAGTTGCTAATCCCATTGATAATAGCATTGTTTTTATTGGAAATAGAAATGGCAATGTATACTTGATTGACTTAGACAATTTGTCTACTAATAATCATTGCTTAGTTGCTAATAATGCTAATATGAATGAGATTGGTTGGTTGTGGCATCGAAGATTAGGTCACGCAAGCACACACCTGATTTCAAAACTAATTAGAATGGATTTAGTAAAAGGACTACCTAAAATAGATTTTGAAAATAACAAAATATGTGATGCATGTCAGTTTGGAAAACAAACGAGAAGTTCTTTTAAATCTAAAAATGTTGTTTCAACTTCTAGGCCATTAGAGCTACTTCACATGGACCTTTTTGGACCAACTAGAACCACAAGTCTAGGAGGAAAGAAATATGGTCTTGTGATAGTAGATGATTACTCTAGATTCACTTGGGTAATGTTTTTAGCTCACAAAGATGAGACTTTCTCGATATTCCTGAAATTCTTCAAGAAAGTAACAAATGAGAAAAACACTACCATAGTGTCTCTAAGAAGTGATCATGGAACTGAATTTGAAAATCACTTATTTGAAAGTTTTTGCAATGAAAATGGTATTAATCATAATTTTTCTGCACCAAGAACCCCTCAACAAAATGGAGTAGTTGAAAGGAAAAATAGAACTCTAGAAGACATGGCCCGTACCATGCTATGTGAAAGTAAACTCCCGAAATACTTTTGGGCGGAAGCTATTAACACAGCATGTTACATCCTAAATAGAGCATTAATAAGACCTATTTTAAAGAAAACACCTTATGAATTATGGCATGATAGAAAACCCAACATTAAATATTTTCATGCATTTGGTTGTAAATGTTTTATTCATAATAATGGTAAAAATAACTTAGGTAAATTTGATGCAAAATCTGATGAAGGAATATTCTTAGGTTATTCAACAACTAGTAAAGCATATAGAGTGTTCAATAAAGGAAGTTTAATTGTTGAAGAATCTATTCATGTAGTTTTTGATGAATCTTTAGCATCAAGTTCCAAAAGGATTGATGATGAGGAAGATACAAACATTCTCGAAAACAATCTTGAAAAACTTAATATTGATGTATCTTCAGATCATGAACAAGAAGCTAAAGATAATGATTCGCCTAATGCTGATGTTATTAATACTAATCATAATGATGTAGATCTACCAAGAGATTGGAGATACGCTTATAGTCATCCCAAGGAATTGATTATAGGTGATCCATCTCAAGGAATAAGAACTAGATCATCTATGAGAAATATTAGTAATCACCTTGCATTTGTTTCTCAAATTGAACCTAAAACCATTGAAGAAGCTGAAAAAGATAATAATTGGATGTTAGCTATGCAAGAAGAATTAAACCAATTCACTAGAAATAATGTATGGACATTAGTGGAAAGACCTAAAGATCATTCTGTTATAGGATCAAAATGGGTTTTTAGAAATAAACTAGATGAAAATGGCATAGTAATTAGAAACAAAGCTAGATTAGTTGCAAAAGGATATAATCAAGAAGAAGGTATTGATTTTGATGAAACCTTTGCACCTGTAGCTAGATTAGAAGCCATTAGGCTATTACTTGCATTTGCATGTCACATGAACTTTAATTTATTTCAAATGGATGTCAAAAGTGCATTTTTAAATGGATTAATAAATGAAGAAGTATTTGTTGAACAACCACCGGGATTTGAAGATCATGAATTTCCAAATCACGTTTTTAAATTGCACAAAGCTTTATATGGTTTGAAACAAGCACCTAGAGCTTGGTATGATAGACTAAGTAAATTTTTGATTGAAAATGATTTTACAAGAGGAAATGTTGATAAAACATTGTTTTTGAAAAGAAAAGATAAAGATTTACTTGTAGTTCAAATTTATGTTGATGACATTGTATTTGGTGCTACTAACAATCTTCTATGTCAAGAGTTTGCTAAGTTAATGCAGGGAGAATTTGAAATGAGCATGATGGGAGAACTCAATTTCTTCCTTGGACTCCAAATCAAACAAAGCAAAGAGGGAATCTTTATCAACCAAACAAAGTACACAAGAGAAATTCTAAAGAAGTTTGGTATGGAATCAATCAAACCCCTCGGAACACCAATGAGTCCTTCATGCAAGCTGGACAAAGATGAAGAAGGTAAGAAGGTTGATCAAAAATATTATCGAGGTATAATCGGATCCCTACTTTACTTAACTGCAAGTAGACCAGACATAATGTTTGCTGTTTGCTTATGTGCTAGATTTCAGTCTGAACCTAAAGAATCACATTTAATTGCTGTTAAAAGAATTCTTAGATACCTTAGTGGAACAAAAAATGTAGGTTTATGGTATTCTAGAGACTCAACATTAAATCTGATTGCTTATTCTGATTCTGATTATGCTGGATGTAAGTTAGATAGAAAAAGCACAAGTGGTGCATGCCAATTTTTAGGAAGTAACTTAATCTCATGGTTTAGCAAAAAGCAAAATTCGGTTGCATTATCTACTGCTGAAGCAGAATATGTTGCAGCTGGAAGTTGCTGTGCTCAAATCCTATGGATTAAGAGACAACTTGAAGACTATGGTATCACACTTGATAAGACACCTATAAGATGTGATAATACAAGTGCAATCAATCTAACTAAAAATCCAATTCAACACTCAAGAACAAAGCATATTGAAATTAGATATCACTTTATAAGAGAACATGTTGCCAATAATGAAATTTGTCTTGATTATGTGAATACTGAAGAACAACTGGCAGATATATTTACAAAACCCTTAAGTGAAGAGAGATTTTGTTATCTTAGAGGAGAATTAGGAGTTTGTGATCCTTTGGAATAATTTTCTGAAACTCTTAAGAACAACTATCTAGATTTCATCAATTTCTTGAAAAATCTCGATATTCAATAAGGAAATCTATCTAGATCTTGATTCATTGTTTCCCCAATTGCTAAGGAACATTTATCTAGAGTTTGATGATTAATTTGAATAGTTTCAGATCCTTGAAACTTGATTTTTTATCTCTGAAACTGTTAGAGTCGACTCTAACAGTTTGTGGAGTCGACACCTTAGTTTTTGATGTTCTGTCTAAGCAATTAGAGCCGACTCCGGCTTCTGTAGAGCCGACTCTAATTCGAGCGCTGACAGACTTTCTGGTTCGGAGCCGACACCCAGTTTTCGGGAGTCGACTCTAGGTCGAACTAGGTCAAAAATAAAAAGGCGGAGTCGACCCCAAATCATTTTATCCGTCTCCCAAAACCCCTCCAAGGAGTTCCAAAGCCTTTCCAACCTCCCCAATCTTCTCAAAACCTTTGATTACACATTCCAATCAACTCAATGGCACCCAAGAGGCGGTTTCGGAGGAGCGTCCGTTCCCACGAGGCGACGCACGATTCGGAGGCAACCCTCGCCATCCTCCTCTTCGGCCACTCAAGAAGATTCCCCTCCTTCACCCTCTTCACCCAAAGTAGATCAACTAGCCGGTAAGACTATCACAACTGGAAGGAAGGTCAACTTTGATTTCTTTGAGTCGGAGGGCTTCTCAATAGGAAGATGTTTAAAAGAAATGGGGTGGGAAAAGATTTGTTCATTAGATATCCCCACTTATCCTGCCCTAGTGAGAGAATTTTACAATGATTTGAGTAGAGGAGAAGGCGGTTTAGTCAGTATTGTAAGAGGAACTAGAGTTGTAATAACTGCTGAAATCCTTGGAAATCTGTTGGAAATGCCCACAATTGGTATTATGGAATATCAGCATGATGATAGAAGTGGTGCATTGTCAAGAATGTTAGGGAGGGATGTAACCGAGTTTGAGGAAATTCTTGCTAATCAATTAAATCTGGAGCTCAGGTTACTACACAACATATGTGGAAGAATTTTATTCCCCAAAATTGGTAGATTTGAGTACGTCTCGGAGCGAGACATTCTTTTGATGGATTGTATTATAACTGGAAGGCCAGTCAACCTAGCTGGCATGATGATTGGTTATATGGCAGAGGCTGCTACAAAGAAAAGATCTACACTGCCATATGGTATGGTTCTGACATTGATCTTTAGAAGCCAAGGTGTGCTAATTATGGATAATGAACCCCTAAGGAAATTAAGGCACACTGACTATTATAGTATTTCTACTATTCATCGGATGGGCTTCAAGAAGTTAAATGGTATCTGGATGAAAGGAGGACGAGAAGAAAGAGCTGAGAGAGATAGAACTGAAGAGGCCAGAGTAGAAGATATCCCTGGACCATCCACTGCGGGACCATCAGTCCCTGATCCATTTATTGCGGGACCATCTACAGCTGGACCTTCAGAAGCTGGACCGAGCACAGTTCCCTCTCCTCCACATCTGTCTGTTACTGCTTCTGGGAGATTCTCTGATGAGCAGATTGGTCAGTTGAGAGCCTTGCTTGCTGAATATGACAGTCAGAGATCTCATGAGATTAATCAATTAAAAGAAGACTTCAATCAGCTAAAAGAAGAACTTAACTCGAGACTTGACATGATTTCCTTTTCCATAAGCAATTCTGTTGAATCCTTTGGTGCTGAACTTCACAAAATCTTTGAAAGGATGGAAGGCATTGCTGATGGCTCGGGATCTTATGTTCATGCAACTGGTCAACTGAAGAAGGACATTGACCTTGCAGTCTCACAGATTGAAGCTTGTCTTGAAAATTTTAAGAAATCTCAAAAAGATGATGTAATGGAAATCATAGGTCACTTGAAGAAAATTGTATTCAAACATATCTGACTTTGATTTTGATTTTGATACTCTTTTGTATCTTAGGTTCTCCAGGTTTACTTTATCTTGATAGTTTGTATTTAGGAATTTTGAGTATCTAATGTATCTCACTTTGGAATGTACTTGAATCAACTTATGTAATGTTTCTTACTTATGTAATGCAATTACACATTTTCAAATCTGTCTATGATTGACTGCTTGAATCCCTATGTCTTATTGAACCAACAATTTTTCTCTAATAACTTTCTTTATCTAATACTCTCCTTATTGCTGATAACAAAAAAGGGGGAGAGATGGTTGAATATGCAAAAAAAAAGACTTGAAATTTTAATGAGAGATGGTTGAATATGCAAAAAGAAAGAAAGAAAGGGGGAGAAATGATTGTTTATGCAAAAAGAAAGAGACTTGAAATTTTAATCAGTTCAATTAAAATTTGATTTTTATATATAGGGGGAGCTATTCAATGCAGGGGGAGCTTAACAACAAGCTTAATTGCAATTTTCTGTACATTTAGTTTAAATGTTCATAATTGATGGCTTATATAGAACTCATGC
>UESW01002897.1:0-91426 GCA_900491605.1 Calamus simplicifolius
CCCAAAAGCTGTAACTGCATCTATCACACACAAAATCAAACAAAATTCTTTGGAAACAGATACCAAATTCTTTGAATTTTAGCAATTTCTTCAATTAGCTTTCCAGATTTTCTTTAACTCCTTTTTGATATTTTTCCAGTATTTTCCCAAGGTACACGAGTTGTTTCTTAATTATAGCTGCTTGAAACCTTTTTCAGTACAAGCATGTTAATTTCAACCAAGGTATACAAAACCTATACAGAGAACCATATAATACATTACTGATTTGATATTAGACAATTGTATACAATATGCACGTCATATCAAAACGGGATGCCAATGCTTACTTTCTCTTACTCCTAGCTATAAGACCGCTCAAAACCAGATGGTACGGCTTAGCACCAGGCAATACAAGGCGGTTATGCTTGTTTTGGACCAGTTCAGATCATAATGAATCAAACCTCCGGATCATACCAGCACCTTACCAATATAGTATGGGTTGGGACCTTGATCTCAACCATTCAGTTCCTGTGCTAGCTAAAAGATCATACAAAACTGAAATTTTGGCTGTTTTTCACATGACTTTTCTCCAACATCCTTTTTGGTGGACACATTGTCAGGTCTCCAACTCAAGATCCTCATACTTAACCTAATTTGGCTAGCACCGAACACCTACATCTGGCTCCTTCCCTGATGTGTTCTATGAAGTAGAAAATGTGGAAAGAAAATCAACAAATTGGATGCTACAGGCCTAGAAATAATGCACTTCCCATCTATCCAACAATTTCTACTAGTATACCTTGATCTTCATAAATATTTGACATATCTCTCACAACCAAGTATAAAAAGAGTATCTTTTTTGAATCCTGGTCTACATTGGTAATGCATCTGCATTCTGTGTTCCTGGGAACAGAATGTAGATTCTTGGAACCATTATTATAATTGCTTGGCTCCTCAATTTTATGGGATTTCAATCTCCACTGCCTCCTCATTTTCTCTGTATGATTGTCAGACAGAACAAATTGGAGAAAATTCAGATCAAGGATTCATAGTCTTTGAATTTTCTATCTAATGCAGTTCAGTTCTGTTATTGACTCAGAATTGCAAAAATACATGAAAAAGGGCTTCGTTAGTGGGATGAACCAGATATGCTTAATACAAGCATCTATTTGTTAAATGCTGCATTTTTTTTTAAAAAAAATAGCCATCTGTGCTTCAGAAGACAAAGTTGAAAACATGAGAGGCATAAAAATTCATTACATTAACAACAATATACAGACCAAACAGTTCGATTGAATTGTTTGGCTTTCATTTCAATAAAATATGAACCAATATATTCAGAATCCAATCACAAGCATCTTGACAGACAGTTTGACTAAATGAAGAGGCCATTAGTTCCAGCACCTGGATTAAGAAAAGAACCTAAGAGAATTGTTTGACGATAAAAGCGAGCATGCCCATCCAGATACCTGAGATTGAAAAGGAGTGACCAAAGAGACAAGTTACACAATCTTCAATCTTCATTTATTAACAGGAACTTCATTATTGTGGCAGATACATTCTCTTCGGATTGAATAGGTCTAGATTCAAAAATAATATAGCTTTTGCATTTTTTCCAACTATTTAAAATCAGTAAAACAAAGGTAAATAATGTGAACCTTATAAGAATGAAATTCGTTTATCCTGTGAATTGTATGCGGAAATTTTGATTAAAAAAAAAAAACAAAGAAAGAATAGGAAGTACAAGTAAAGAAAGAACCAAGAAGAAAGACAACCTCTTTCTTTAATGGTCTGTGTTAAATTATAGTGAACCTACAAGCTTAACCTTTTTAGAGGCCACAATAAGATAAATGATCTAAGTTTCTGAATAATCAAGTACTAATACATCAGAACCTACCACTGCCTAATGCGCATCACATCCGTTCCATGTTGTTTAGATGGTATGCAATTCAATTGTTCAACAACAGCATTCACATGGGACCAATTCTGCAAGTTATCAAAAGCATGTCAGAAATGGACGGTTCACAATACTTGTTGGGGGTGGGGGAGGGAAGGAAGGTTTAACAGAAATTTACTTCACCTGCATGGCTATCACATCTGCATGATCAATAATCAGTATCTGCCCACATCATCAAGCAATCAAGTTTATTTTTCTTTTTGCAATGAAAAATTTAAAAAATTTAAAATAACAATGACATAAATTGAGCCAAACATATGATCACAAATTCATTATCACCAAAAGTTACATACTTCTATTGAGGACAGATAATCTACGTCCCTTTCCTTTTCAGCCTCAGCCTCCCCAATTTTCTGACAGGAAAATGAGTTATTCAAATTAAAAACAGTCATGTGATTTGTCTATAATTGCATCAGTATTTTGCAGAAGTAGAAATAACAACAAAACTATAATAGTTGGGGTTAGCTATATGAATCCTTTTTGTACAAAATATGAGTTTTGTACATAGTCTCAAACTTGGATAAAAGAGGGTTGTAATAGGTTGGCCAGCACAAAACTATAATCACACTTTATGAATATGAATCTAATAGAAAAGTAGAAATAGCTGAAAAATAATCTATACCCAATGTGCAGCCATGAAAAACTAAAATTGCAGAAACCAGATGGAGGAATTAGAAAGAAAAAGTACAATGTTACTATTAACATAACCAGGTCCATTGTTAATACTTTCCTCATATGTAGGATTTCTAACTTTGGCAGCAAAATGCTGTACTTTGGCTGCAGTGCAGTCGTTTCGAAATAAGTAAAGGCAAGTGTATGGGGGAAAGAAAAGAATAGGGAACAGTGATGACAACAGGAGAACAGAACGAAAAGAGAATAAAAAGGAAGATGATGGCTAATTAACAAGTTCTTGAAGCAGAAAGATGTATATGAATACAAAACTCACATGCTAATTACAAGTTCTTGAAGAAGAAAGCTATATAAATAAAAGACTTACAGTGACTAATCCAAGAGGAGAAGCGATGATGATGTCTGAAGAATAAAAGTCACTATACAGTTTTATGCTTCTCCTACAGAAAAAATTAAAAGAAAAAAAAATCATTTCACACATTCCATGATTCAGCATGTATCAACACTCTCATAACAGATGGTTTGCAAAGAAACTAAAATGAATATGATTCATATAAAGGCTAAGTTTTTTCAGATCTAGATCTCTGGTAACAATGAAAGACACGTGATCAGTCTGGATTTTGTAATTACATAGTTAATATCCTATCTTAGAAGAGTTAAAAGCCCTTATATGGTTGCCCACTAGTAAGTTTAGTTAAATGATGTTCACAAAATGCCATTAGCACGGATACGCCGTTTTTTCTTTTTCACACTTCTGCACATATACACAACTCAACTCATCTAAGCCTTTTCCCAACTAACTTCACATATATGTAAGAGAAAAAAGAAAGTGATTTTATATGCTCGGCATTGATCTTTGGCTGTAGACTAAACAGGATACCCAACAAAACATGATAAAAAGAGCCATACATGTAACAAATATTAAATGTGAAACAAGCAAAAAATGGCAACAGCACCATAGCAGCATTTTTTTATGGCTGATAATGTTGTACTTCTACATTTTGGATAATATTCACATGAAATGACATGCAAACACATTATGGACAAGCAAAAATGAACCACAATCACAAATTCATGCCAATACTCATGTATGAAGATGAGTTTGCAACAATAATCAATTCTATCACAACAGAATGTTATGATACATGCTCTTCCTGATGAAGAAGCTCATATTTAAAGGTCGGCTGAATAACAACTTGCAGTAACGTATTTCATCATCATTTATAACAAACTAAAAAGCCTAAAATATTATCATGTTGGTTTGGTAGATGCAACATAGAAAAGTTGAGAATGTTATTGCTTGCCCTGTGAAATAGGTCAACTTTGTCGAAATTAAACTATGGTCAAAATCAAGATTTTAAATCTCAAGGGACTAAGGTGTCACAATTTTTCCACTAAACGAGATGCCTTCGTACCATTGCATCTCAATCTCCAACTCAGTCAGGCATCTCGATACTAGCTCATGATTTTTTTTTCTTAAAAATTTATTTATGAAAATTTAATATTTTATTCAACTTTTAAACATATTTGAATTTCAAAAGTTATATTTCTATAATAAATTAGATCAATTTAAAATTATAATTATAATATTATGACCATGATAAAACGGGACAAGATGACTAAGATCTATCTCAGAATCTCTTCGGAACGAGATGTCTCGGCCATCTTAGTCCCCGTCTCTGTTCTCATCTCATCAAGACTTAAATCATTGGTCAAAATTACCAAAAGATGAAAAGGCAATACCATGGAAAGGATCTCAAGTAGCATCAGTTGCAGAAATAATGAAGTTGGAGAACTCAAAAAAAAAAAAAAAAAAACTTGAATAGATGAGGCATCTCCTTGGATTCCTGATCCTTTGGTTTTGTCAGAAATCATATAAAAATTCATTTTATTTTACAAAGGTCTTTTTGTCCACAAAGAAACACAACATTTAGCAGCCAATCCAAAGATAGACAAATTGGCATGGGTGATTCTCCTTGCCAATCTTTCTACTCAGCCCTGGAGCTGTGATACTGATTGTAGAACCTCTGTGATACAGATTCTAGAACCTCACAAGAAGCTCATTAATGTTTTCCAAACCCATATGCATCTCTCAAAGATACTCTTGTTGCGACCTTCAAAATGATTAAAGGATGACAAAAGACTCCTTTAAAAAGACCCAAGATTGTTAGCTAATGTAGAAAAGTCTTATGACCGGCATTTTTATACAAATTTTTGCCAATACAGCAAAGAGTTATTTTCTGCTAATACACAACAAATTTTTTAGTGTTTTTATTTTTATATTTGTCTTTTTGGTATAAGCAGGGAAGAACTTGAGCTGAAAGCCCCAGCAATACATTTTATGCTTTCCTAACCAATGATTGACATATAAATCCAAACAACCATATTTGGAGGCACTACATTAATGATTTGTATCATAACTACAGCAAACAAGATCATTTCTCTCTGGGGTCAGATTTATGAATTCTTGTCCATAATATATTCCAATTAAGTATTACAGTTTTTTACAAACTACTTAAAATTCTGTCACAAATTCAATCAGAATTTTTCATAGTGGTTTTGCGCTACTTGATGGTCAGATTTAAGAGAACATTTCAAGCATTCCAAATGATCAATGTTAAGTTTATTAAAAAAGAAAAAAAGGGCAATCAATAAATTAACCACCGTAGTGAAAGATTAATAGTGACTAATAATAAGCTATAGTGCAAAAAATGAAGAAATGAAAATAGTTACTTTGTGAACTTTATCCCCAGCATGAAGTGATCATTGTTGTTTCCACCAAAGAGGGTTTGGAAGTCCACAGGTTTTGCGGTCTTCCGAGATTTTGAACTGCCATCTTTCTGTTCATCATCTTCAACATCATTAGTTCCAAACTCCTTAGAAAAGCGATCCATGTGCTCCACGTTGGCCTAGAAATAATCATATCATCATCAACCAAGAAATTGATGGAATAGCAAAATTTATACCTCTCAATTTTATTTTTTATCCAATCACTCATTAAACCCAGAGTGGCCTGTGCCAGGTAAAAATGGACCTGATGCTAATTTAGTTGCTAGAAGAACACATCCAAAGACCAATTCAGCAAGGTAGGACCACTTTTACAACAGCAAAAATATTAGCAGATCATAACCATCATTCAAGACTGTCGTGGATCATTACATGTGCCATTATGTACAGATAATCAAAAATAAATTAGACTTACTAAATAATAACTCCACAAGCTAAAGTAATAGACCTAATTATAGTCCATACATTACTGCCGTTAGTTATATCCATTATTGATGAACATAACCTCACAAAAATGGGGACAAAATTGTCAGTATAAAACCAGAAAGGAATCATACCAGTTAGATATGCAGTTTATATTCTCATACCAAAAAGGAATCACTCTTAATGTACATATACAATAAGACAAGGAACAATTTTTATCCCACATCTACAACAAACAATCAAAAAGATAGCAGAGTTTCTTGATTTGAAAATAAATTTGATTCAAATGACACAAGAACTGAAAACTAGGGCATAACATTTCATAAAATTAAACACTCATCAGAGATCACTGTAAACTACTGACCCAGCAGCTTGGATTATTTACCATTTAGTCTACTCCTGTAAGCTCAAAAGTTGTTCAAAGAGTCCAGTGGTCAATAAGAACACATCCGCAGATGATCATCACACATATTTAAACATATACTTGATCACTTTATTAAACTAAATGATTTAAGTGACTGCTTACTCACTTAAAAGATGACAAAAAACAGAAACTCATATAACAAATAACATAACCATTGGTATCCCATAATTCAGCAAGTATAACCATCTCCATAAACAAGTTTCTACAGTCTACTGAGAGAGAGAGAGAGAGAGAGAGAGAGAGATGCAGGAAGCAACACCATGACAATAAGGATGAAAACATACTTTGTTTGATAATGGAGTAAGTTGGATTAGCCTCTTCACAACACGCAGTGCAATGCTTCCAAGTGGCAGTAAGAACATAACCTATGCATGTACAAGCATAATCTACCAAGTCAATATTTATAAACATAAGAGAGAATGAAAAAAATAAAGTCACATTCAAACAAATAGGGTACAAGTAAAAGATAGTTAAAATTTCTGATTTGTGGAACTTAAAATGTGTACCAACAGTACATAAGAAATAAATCACAATGCTCAGTAAATTTCTCATAGTTAATTCTACTGTTTTTGCTAAACTTATTAGAATGCCTACAATTATGTGTACTAAGATGGACTATCCTCCACAGAAAGTTGATGATGTACATATGGAAAAAGGCACCCCTATATGATAATACTAAGCAGAGTCTACCATACTGATCCATACCGTACCACACCGTCCATACCATACTAGTTCAAACCAACCCATAATGTACCCATTTGAACCAACCCATTCTGCCTAGTACCAACCCGTACTGAGTGGTTGAAAGTGAAAAACTAAGTGGTTGAAAGTGAAAAAAGAATGGCACCCTCACTCAATATGGGATGCATCATACTATACCAATCCGTACTGTACCGAACCAGTAATGTACCGGTACGAGTTTCTGTACCAATTTTACGGACGCATTCCTAAACTCAATACAAAAGAGTCAATACCATGCTAACAGACTAACAATTTTATGGAATAACAAACTCTTCCTACTTAGCTACACCCATCAATTAAATTAATACTTGCACCCTCCTATTAAATTAATTAACAAAATGATCAATCCTCATGGAAAATTAATGTATCAAAAGGTTTGATGTGTCTTGCATATGCATAATGTCAAAACAAACAAATTAGGTTGGTCATCAGCCTGATTTACACAACCATATTACTTACAGACACCAGGAGAGTTCAATATAAGTTCTAATAAGCAATTTACCAATCACTGATGCCTGAAAAATAACACTCTTGTCTAATAAAAGAAATAGCTACTTAAAATTTAACTTTGAAGTTTAAACCCTCATGCTTGCAACCTCCCTTCTTTGCCCACCAATTATACCTCAGATTCCTTGCAATCATGTATCAAGATTTTTCAGAAAAATTAAGAAGAATAGCATACGTAGGGAACGGAAGAAGAAAGTCATGCAACACCACCCAATAAGCTTGTACTGCTCAAGTTGTCCTTTCCTCCATCCTCATTCCACATACCATTGTCCCACTCCTCTTGCATAACTTGTGCAGCCATCAAGCTGGTTAATCCACATCACAACTAAATGTTCCCCAACTAGAGTCAGGTCAAAACTGAGCTGGATAGACCAAGTCCTGATTTCTATCATTATTTCTCACAAGTTTTTTTGGAATTAAGGAACAATATTACATAGTTAACGATAACCATATATCAAGCAGTCAACATTTCCACGCGTCAACTTTTTGGCACACAAACTTTATTTTTTATACTACCAATACTTTTGAATCATTATAAGCTCTTGATAACTTAATCTCTTATGCCAACTTTGCGATTTCGCAAATAGACGGTCACAATATTTTCCCCCATCCAACTAAACAATGAATATACAAATGGCAACAAGGTGATAAGGACTTCCCCATCCCTACAAAGTCTCTTTTTTAATAAGGTCCCCATCTTCATTCCCATGAGATCTCCATCACCACGGGGACCCGAAACCACCAAGCCCATTTTTGACATTAAAATATTTATTTTTATTTTAATTCTTACTCACTATATTTTAAAAATAAAATAAAATATTAAGTTTCATATTATGAATGAAATAGATTCAAATAAATTTGCAACAGTTACAAATTCTATAAGCTAATTCATAAGAAATACATTAAACCATAGTATCAAAAACATTAAATACAAGTCTATGGCTATAATATATAATATAAGGGTACTTAAGTAATATAAAATTTATGGTGACCCATGCAGTGGTGATCAAGGACTCTGTAGGGCTGGACCATCCTTGTACCATACCTATTTATGGGGATAGAATTTTCCCTATCCTTGCCTCCACAGGGAGAAAAATTTCTCCATACCCCTCTTCGGGGCAAATCCCCAAAGGAAACGAGAAAAATAGGAAAAAATGCTATCTGTAAATCAATACTAAGATGATACTTACAACATGGGGGAGATAGTTGTCTGATGAATATGAATGCCAACTAAAGATGAATGAATAGCAACACTAGACATAGTTAATCAATTTATTGACATCAAAAGGGTAATAACCATGGTTTCAAATCTTGATTGAACCACCCATAGGACAACAAGATGAGTCACCATTCCGCCATCGTTCCTACGTCTTAATCAGTGCATTGACATCCTGTAACCCAAGTGTCGAGATAGGATCGGATGTCGGCACATCCCACCCCATTGAAAAATTGAAACAACCTCATTTGACAAGATTTAAAACTTTGGCAATGACAACAAAGTGTTGCAAAACAAAATATATGCGTTATAAAAATAATGTACTCATAAAATAGAAAATGAACTTACAAAGTTTCGAGTTAAATATATAGAAGCACGATAGATCATAATTTTTTTTAAATTTATTTAAATTTCTTCAACTCGATATCATTGACCCCTTTTTTAACCAAATTTAATAAAGAGCTTTCATCATTACCTTTGGGCGAGTAAAACCTTGATCTAGGAAAGTGCCACCACAAAGAACCTCTTCCGTATTGCCTTCTTGATGCTTGGCCAGTTTTGCATCATTCTTGATCACAAGATTTCTCGTCCTATAGATATGATTGAGCTGTAAAGTAATGATTCATTTCAACTCACAACTTAGATTATATTTAACACTTAGTGATCATAATGCAAGATATTTTTACAGAAACAAGATAATGGCAAAAGATCCACACGTACAGCATGCATAATATATGCATCCATGATACTTGAATCCTCTTCATTGCCATTGAGATAAAATGGTTTCTTGTTGCAATGCAATATGTCTCGATAACTATTGCCTGCAATGAGAACAAACAAGCAAAGAAAAAATGTTATATTTTCCCACAAGGCAAAACCATGATAACTTCTCATGCAACAAGATGCATATCTCATAGCTAGACAGGAAATAGGGAAACTTAACCAAAATAAATTTATCCTTCTTTGACTATAAAAATCTGGCAATACACAAGATTTAATTTTGGAATTAAGAGTTTAAGTTGCTAAAATAAATTGATCTCCTTAATCTGGTGTCACTACTAAATGGATAGTGGCAGACAACAATGGCAGTAGTAGTAGCACTGAACCCACTTATCCTATTTATATTTCAAATCAAGATTTCCGGAAGCATGAACTGGTATCAAACTAGCAGCATACTTGCAATTTGTGTCAATTCGACATTTTTTACAATTTTTTCTTTTTTTAATGTGGTATACAAGGCCATGAGCTTTTCATGATCTCTCATCTTCTCTCCTCTCTTATTTTCATTCAAAATTATATAAGTATATGTCTCTATTTACTTAAAAATTTTCATGAAAATAATGAAAATACTCTCATTTAAATTCAATAAAAATATTTAAAAAATCAAATTTCTTAAGAATAAAAAGTCAATTCTCCATTTCAAGAACAAATTCAAAGAAGTAAGAGATCCCATTTTATCAAATATCAAGTCTGGATAGTTCCACCATGGATAAAAATCTAAGAGAATCATTTACCCTATAAATGATGAGAAAACAAAATACTTTTAAAGAACTATCTTAAAATATGATTCTAAGATTTTGATCAACATTTTGTTAAATTTATAAGGTTTTCAAACTTAGACAGAAAGACAGTAACAATGAACTTTACACTAACCTATACTGACTTAACTTACAGCTTATCGAAGTAATAAAATTAAACTTGTCATAAAATTTTAAGGTTAAAGTGTATTTCTTAGGGTTTAAACTATTAGACGGTTAAAATACTCTAACTTCATATTTGCTAAACCAGAATTTCCTAAAACTCTCTAAATTTATTCTTAAGAGAAAGAGTTGCCTTTTTATTCTTAAGAATTTGAATTTTTTAATATTTTTTGTTAAATTTAAATAAGAGATATTTTTCTTATTTCCATGAGAAACCTTAAATAAATGAAGGAAAGAGATAAGATGATACTTGAATGTGAGCTCACATGAGCCCGCATGCCACCCAAACCGGACTAAATCAGATAGTTTGGACCGATTTGCATTTGTTTGGATGGCTTAGGGACAAAACCAAATAAAAACTAGAATTCAAACCGATTCCTGATTAATTCAGTTTAGTCCAAGCCGAATAGACCGGCTCAATTCAGTTTTGCCTTCCATGTTCAAATTAATCACATCACAAGTTAACCTTACGATACTTGCAAATAAGCAAAAGTATTTTAAACTACCAAACCAAGAAATCAGTAGTACAAGTCTATAGAGGATTAACTACAATTACGGGTTCCATTAAGAACAAGGACAACAAGCTGCCCTATCCTTCAAAACACAACAAAACAACCCCACCACCATGCACACCTAAATGCACAATAGCCCATATTCCAAAGTCGACCAACCCTTAGCATTAAAAAATATATTTTCCAATATATTATTTTTCTTCAAAAAAATATGATCCTTTACTTGCTGAACTACGCACTGTAATTGATGGGAATGCATGTCTGTTTTCCTTCTTTCAACCATTTGCTATAGTATACATATTTTACTCTAATTTATGGCTTTAGAATACTTTTTTATGGAAACAGAAAAAGCTTTAGGATGGCCAACAGAACAACAAATGAAAAGGTAATTCAAGTGAACAAACTGGGATTTTGAACATGGATAAGCTTTAAGAAAAAAATACTCTGTCCAAAGAATATATCATTTATGACAACACCTAAAAACACAAAAGAAATAAAAAGAAAGTCCATGTGTGCATATAACATGAAAGATAATAGAAATAGTACTTACATAGTGAGAAGAAGAATCTCTGTCTAGAAGAATCAAAGTCACTTCCAGAAGTTTTATAAATATCAAGCCAATGGTTATACAACTTTTGCATGATCCCATAAATTAGATCATTGTTAGCTTCCTACGTATAAAGAAAAGCAAACCATAGGTTAATGTCCTCAAGCAATAGAGTTGATATTAATCTTATATGTTTCGGTTGTAATAAGATAACCATGTTAGCTTGAAAGAGTCTCACCAACAAATGATGTATATGAAGCTCTATATCATATTCATTACAAGTCATGCTTTATACAAATTCCAACATCTATCAAAATGAAATACGACACCATACTACTCTAGAAGGTCAAGCATCTAAGTTTTGTATCAAAAAAGAGACTAGAAACAACACTACATAAATCAGTTAATGAACAAAATTCCTGATATTAATGATAGATAACTAGTATAGTGCCACAAAAATAAAAGGAAATTTTCAAATAGCCAAAGCAAAATACAATAAAATACATGCCTCATATAGTATTGTTATTTATATAGGATTGTTATCTATATCATATAGGAAGAGGTGACTAATATCATTAAAAAAAGCAGCTATAAAAGTTTTATAAGAGTCAAGGAAAATGATCATATGACAAGAAAATTTGATGATAGAATGAAAAGATTCAATTAGCAGTTAAAATCAAAAGATAGCGTTATAGAAAATACTTAAATGAAAGAATGGAAAAGAATATGAGAACTATAAGATGACTAAGAAAAAAATTGAAAAGATAATACGAGATGTTAGATATAAGACATATGGGGAACTATATCGTAAGCTAAAAACTAAAATATTGAGAGAGATGAATATAAAATTACAAGAGCAAGAGAAAAAAATAATTAAAGAAATTTTTTAGATTCAATGCATTAAAAATAACAATCAAAAAGTTTTGGTTAAGGATAACAAAATCAAAGAAAAATCGAGAAATTATTTAATAAATTATTAAATAAAAATTATGTAAATAATTTAAGATGCCTTACTAGTTTCATTAAGAATAAAGTTGTGATGTAAAATCATAGAATTAGAATGTTCAAGGTGAAAAAGGATATGAAAAAGATGAAAATAAGACAAACTATTGGACCTTATAAGATTTCTATCAAGATTTAGAAATATTTAGTTGATGCTGGAGTAACTTCGATGACAATTTTATTTAATAAGATTTTAGAAACTAAAAAGATGTTTAATGAATGGAGAAAGAACATTATAGTATCAATTTATAAGAATAAAAAAATATTTAAAACTGCTCTAACTATCATGGTACAAAGCTCATGAATTATACTATGAAATTTTATGAAAGAATAATTAAGCATAGGTTTAGATGTACTATAAAATACAAGAGAATTAATTTAGTTCTATATTATGAAGGTCAACTA
Organism: Calamus simplicifolius; assembly: GCA_900491605.1. NCBI lineage: Eukaryota > Viridiplantae > Streptophyta > Magnoliopsida > Arecales > Arecaceae > Calamus > Calamus simplicifolius. Next base: position 12,831 of record UESW01002897.1, read on the forward strand.
TAGAAGCTATTTTTTTACTTTAGAGGTTAATAAAGAAGTATAAAGAAAAAAGACAGGATCTTCATATGATTTTTATTGATTTAGAGAAAGTATATGATAGAGACGCTCAGAAAAACTTATGGTAAGTGCTAAAACTGAGTACCCGTTAAATATATTAATATAATAAAAAATATATATGATAAAGCAATCACTAACAATAAGTACTACTGAAAATACTAGCGAACACTATTATAGTAGGTTTACATTAGGAATCTACCATTAGTTCCTATTCTTTTGCTTTAATTATGAATGAGTTTGCTAGACATATTCCAGTTGATACTTCATGGTACATGTTATTTATGGTCCTAATTGATGGAATTAAGGCTAGAGTTAATCATAAGTTAAAACTACATAGAAATGCATTAGAATCTAAAGATTTTAAATTAAGTAGGACAAAGATAGAATATATGGAATGCAATTTTAGTATAATTAGAAATAAAGATAATGTACCGTAAAAATTAAGGACCATAAAGTCTCTAAAAATGATCATTTTTAATATTTAGGATCGATTATTAATAAGGCAGAAGAGATCAAGAATGATGTTGCTCATAAGATTAAAGTAAGTTTGATGAAATGGAGAAGTGTAACTCGAATATTATGCAGATGCCGAGTTGAAGAAAAATTTTATAGAACAGTCATAAGACCAGCTATATTTTATAATACGAAATATTGAGTAGTTAAAAGTACACATATATAAGATGAATGTGGCTAAAATGAGAATAGTGAAATAAATGTGTGGTATTCAAGAAAAAATAGAATAAGCAATGAGGTCATTCATAAAAGATAAAGGTAGCATCAATTAAGGATAAATTAGGGAAAGAATGACTTAAATAATTTGGACATATACAATGTAGACCTATAGAGTACCTGTATGGAGTGATTTGATAAATATGAAAGAAAAAAAAGATAGAGGTAAACTAAAAATTATATTAAAAAAGCAATAAAGAAAGATCTAAAACTTTTGTATCTTACAAAAAAAAATATTACTCAAAATCGAGCTGAATGAATAAGAAAAATTCATGCAGCTGACCCTAACTATTTTAGGACTAAGGCTTTGTTATTGTTATATCAAGGCAATAACCATGGTAAATTAAGAAAATACCTTTGAAATTTCTTTTCCTGTTCCAGCCCACCTACACGATGGCATATTAACAACAGGCAACTCCCATTTAAATTTCCATTTCTTCTCCATTAATTCATCAACCTCTTCCTTTGTTAGGATGTACCCCAAGTGACGATGAAAAGGGCTGCATGAAGACAATTATCGCTCTACATTCAAGATCAAGTTTGCAAATAAAGCAATAAACAAAAACACAACACAAAGTTAGTTTCCTTATTCATTGATGGAGATACATTAAGCAGGATCCATAGTATCCAAAATCATATTGCAAGAGTTGCCATTCTTGTCTGGGCTAAAACCAATTTGACAGTTAAAAAGCATTACTTCTCATATAATTTAGACCTTAACAGAACTAGCAACATTTTCTATGTCTCCATTCCCTTATGTACCCAACCATAGGTAGCATATCATAAAATTCTATATTATTCTTCCCTTGTTTCATTGGTGGTTTAAGCATCTTCTTCTACTGACAAAAAAGAATATAAGAATACTTCTACTGTATAAAACAGAGCATGACTCCTAAAGCCACACACGAACAGTCTCAAACATTGTTAACAAACAAGGTTGAAAGACAGAAAAACCTTGTGCTCTCTGCTTCATTAAAAATAGTTTGGCTGTTGTTCTCCAAGTCCTTGGAATCATCAGCATCAGAGATTCCATCGTCATCTTCGGTTTCATCTTCCTCACTTGGCTCCAACTTATCAGCCGGCCTATTCTCTCCTAGATCATCTTCTTCAGCAACCCCCAAACTAGATTCACTACCTGAACCTAAAAGTGAGAAGACAACAGGTTTCAGCTTGAGCTTTATATAAATAAAAAGCAAGAATAAGCACACACAGTCCTTGTGCATTCACATGAAAGAAGACAATACCCAACCCTGAGGGAGAGGGAAAATCTCCAAAAGAGGGTCCACAAAACCCCAACTATCGAAGTGTCATCCATCCTAGTAGATGCTTAATTAAGTAGGGGTAAGTTCACTTAAACAATCAATTTCCTATTCTCACCTAGATATCACATAGCCCTACAAGTCAAATGTAAGCAACAGACCACTGAATAATTTACTGGTCCACCACTAAATCATTGAAACACAAAATTGACAAAGGATCACTAGATTACAGTGTTTAAGTAGCAATTTGTATAGCCTGTTTCAGCACCCACTTCGAAATCCATTCATTCCCTATGTGAATTGAAAATTTACAATGCAAAACTCTTTACTCGTTCCATTCAAGCTTATTGCATGATTGCATCTCCCATTCACATTTCCACCATGCTACAGAGAAAAAATATTCAATCAACCGTGCAAGCCTAAAGGATTAAAAACTGAATTTCATCTCAACATGGTGTTCATTAACCCCACAAAAACCTGCGTTCGATTATATTTGTTTGAGTTGATGTCATGTGAGTGAAACATATACCAGCAAAGCACTTAACATGTTTGGCACATCCAACGAGTTATACATAAAAACAAACATATATATACATATATGCGTACATATATGCATACAAACACAAACCTACATATGTATGTATGTATGCATGCATGCATGTAGAGGGAGAGAGAAAGAGAGCACTTAACCAGCTACACTCAAGAAGATTTCTACTTAAATCTAGTCAGATCTAAATTAAAAAAATCAAAGATCCCATGTCAATGATCCAAGCCATTGGATATGATCAACTATCTCTAAAATGCCTGGATGCCAAAAATCATGTGACTTGAAAACCCCTAGCCCATACATCAAAATGATCAAAATTTGGCATCAAATAATCCACATTTTTTTTATCTCTTGATTCATGGGTTAGGGTTTTAAAATTGTGTGCAAGCATTTTAGAAGTAGTAGATCACATCCAACAGCTCATATCATCGATATGAGATGCCCATCATCCAAATCCAGACCTAACCAAATCTAAGTAGAATTCCTTTTGAGTGAAAGATATAGACACACACATAGCTCCATAAACTAGTTGATGTCTATTTTATTTTTCTTAAATCATTTTATTTTTCTCTATTTTTCTGATCCTATTCCCAGGTTCCATTACATTTTTAGGTTTTTAGTTACATTTGCCAAATTGCTGAAATCAGAGCTGAAAATTTATGTAATAGCAAAATCTGCCCAAACATAAACATGTTTATCCTACCTAGAACCAAATCAAATAACAAGCTTTTGACCACACTGAGATGAGAGCTTACAAAGCCCCTTCTATAGATGTTTAGAGGAAAAATTACATGCACGCAAACAGAGAGAGATAGACTTGGTTACATGCACCCAAAATCCAGTCGCCCTTTCTGCTCTTTCCACCTTTGAATCAACACATATCTCAAAGCCACCCCACCTTTTCCATCTTTGAAATCCATGTAGATCATAGGGCAAAGAGGATGACCGGATCTAAACTTAGCTACATGTGAGTGTAACTAGACTCAACTCTCTCTCTCCCCCTCTCTCTTCTCTCTCTCTCTATATATATATATAAACACCAGCCAAGTGATTGTAAAACAAAATGTTCAAACTTATATATCAAGACTATTACTTTTAAATGAAAACAAACACAATCTAGGTCAACATGATTGTAAGAAAAGCCCACACAAAAGCATTAATTCAAACGATGATATCATAACTAGAAGTAACTGTAGCCTTCAACAGTATCTTCTTTTATAGGTAATAACTTAGTCGCTAGCCAGTGCACTTTACCGTTCATGATAATGCAAATCCAAGAGATTTGCTAAGCGCTCGGTTAACTAAAACATCAGTTTCATAAGTTAGCTATCACTTTGCTAGAGTGAATTACAATTGTTGAGCATAACATATCAAGGGACTCAACAAAGTACTCATGAAGAACTGTCAGATTAACATATTAGTAGCTAACAATTAACCCATGATCATCTAATTTCAGAGCTTTCTAGTGCATGGTACAAGCAAGTGAGACATGCCAATAAAAACATGCGCATATACATGGAGACCTGCTATTATGTAAATCATGTATTACAAAAATCAGAAATGCATGCAGTGACACCAAAGGTGGCAATTAATAAGAATGATTGAAGAACCAAAAAAGCCAAAAAATAGAAAAGATTTGTTTCTTATAGCAACATCTATCTTCTACCTATCATTTTCTACAAGCATAGATACATGTGTGAATATGAAGAAAAACATATGAATATTCTGATTAAGTAATTAAAAAAAAATTAATAAGCACTACAACATGTAGATATAGCATACCACCTGAGCCAATATCTTCCTCTTCAGACAAACTAGCAGATTTGGATGTGGCCATCTCATCTTCCTCACTATCGCTTCTACCCTCTTGTTCTCTTTGTCTACATAAAACAAATTTCAGATAATTTCTACAAGCCACAATCTATGCAAGCATATATTTTCCATATTGATGGAAAATCGAAAATGCTTAATAACTCTGGTAAGCTACAATTTACATAGACAAATATTTCAAAAAATGAAAAGAAAAATCAGGGGGAAAAAAAACAATGCACTTGATGGTGCATGTGTTACTGCACAATCAAGCAAGAACATTATTAAGTTGCATGACCGAAATGCATACTCAAATTGCTCTGTTTATTATCTACCATCTACCATTTGGAGCAGTCATTATTGTTAAGATGTGTTTAACATCATTTTAAAATTTATCAAGCTCACTTTCACATAAATTGTATATACAAGTATAAAAAAATATTATGACCATTATTGTAAATTGCATTAAATGTTGTTTATTGCATACAGTGCATTTAACTAATTTACTCTTTTCTCTTTGTTTTTATCATGACATGCAATGCATATGCCCATCTTCTACTTATAGAACAAAAGTGGCTGAAATTATATATCGATCAATAAGTACCCAGCTTCATGATGGCAAAATATGGGACGTTCCATTAGGTCTATTCTCTTGCAAAGGCTTTAGGGCCATATGCGATCCATATTGAGGTTTTAAAAGGTTTAAAAGAAATTGGAGTTACGTGGTTAACCAATTTATTTAACAGGATTGTAGCAACTAAAAGAATCCGATGATTTGAGAAAAAATATATTAATACCCATATACAAAAATAAAGAAAATATTTAAAACTGTGCAAATTATAGAGGGATTAAGCTGATGAGTCATACAATGAAATTATGGAGAGAGTAATAGAACTTCGAATAAGAGCTAAAACTTTGGTGTCAAATAATCAATTTGAATTTATGCTTAGAAAATCGACTATGGAAGCTATTTATTTATTAAGACGATTGATGAAGAGGTATAGGAAAAAAAAAAAAAAAGACCTTCATATGATCTTTATTGATTTAGAAAAGCACATGATAGAGTACCTAAAAAAATATGATGGGTTTTAGAAAAAAAATAAGTTACCAAAAGATACATAAAATTGATAAAAACATGTATGATAGAGCAATAACTATTGTTAAAACAATAATAAAAAAACTAGCGAGTTTAATTACCGTAGGTTTATATCAAAGATCTGCCTTAAGTATGTATCTTTTTATATTAGTTATGAATGATTAACCAAACATATTCAAAATGATATCCCATGATGCATTTATTTGCAGACGATATAGTGTTGATTGATGAAATTAAATCTGGAGTAAATGCTAAATTAGAGATTTGGAGAGAGCCTTTAGAATCTAAAGGTTTTAAGATAGTAGAACTAAAATTGAATGCATGAAATGTAATTTAAGTGAAGTAGTAATACAAATAAAGAAACTGTAAAGATTGCAAGCCAAAAATACAAGGAGTGAAAAATTTAGGTATTTAGGATCAATTATCTAACAAAAAGGTGAAATAGATGAAGATATGAATCATAGAGTTAAAATAGGATGGATTAAGTAGAGTGCTCCAAGAATATTGTATGATCGACGCATTCCATTAAAATTGACAGAAAAAATCTATAAAACCACTATTAGGCCAGCTATGCTATATGCAATAGAGTGTCGAACAATGCTGAAACATATGAACAAACTAAGTGTAACAGAAATGTGCATGTTAAGATGGATATATGGTCAAACTTTAAAAGATAAAATTAAAAATAAACATATAAGAGAAATGATAGAATAGCCCTAATTGAAGATAAATGAGAGAATCGATTACAGTGATTTGGACATATATATACGAAGACCTTTAGATGCTCCCGTTAGAAAGAGTGATCTTTTAACAATCGATGATAAGGATAGAGGTAAGGTAGACCTAAACTAACATGAACAAAAATAATTAAAAAATATATAACTATTTGTAATTTGAATGTTGACTTATCTTGAATAGAGCAGAGTGGAGGAAGTAGATTCATATAGCCGACCCCATGTAGTTGAAAAAGGCTTAGATGAGTTAAGTTAAGTTTCCAAATTTTTGGAACCTTTTTTGAAATAAACAAAAGGTAATCTAGATTTTCTAATAAAATATAAGTCTTCCAAATAGTTTTCCTAACAAGCAAACAAACCCTTAGATGGAGTGTAGCTTGACTCGGCAACTTTATCATTTATGATAGGAATTTTCAAAAAAAATATTTCATATGTTGGTTTACAATTAAATGCTTCAAAATAGGAAGTGTATTCCCAAAAAGCGCGCTCTATAGTAATTTCAAACATGAAAGGCTATTGAAGATATACCTTGTCCTATTAATTTCTCAAGAGCTTTTGACTAATTACCCTTAATCTAATTAAACGATCAGATTGTGCTCATGTAGCAGTTACAGAATCGCATAGAATTCAATCAACATGAAAACAATAAAAAAAAAAATAAAGAAAGAAACAATCAAGCTCCTCTTAACCATACAAAAAAGACAATGGCATCCATCCTATCTCATATCTCCCTTTGTCAAAATTGCAAAATGGCACAATATCCTTTTTCCCTCTATCCACTTTGTGTTTTCCTTTCACCACCCACTTGAGCTAATCCACTACTCCAGCTACTCATCACCACCACAAACATCAACCAACCCAAAACTCTTCCAACTCCCTTAGAGACTGTTTTTGTGTAACAGCCTCTCCCCTTTCCTCCACTGGACCTAGGACAGAGCTCCTTTATTCTCTCCTGTAGGCCCTGAGCTGACCCACTAGTCTCAAGTTCATCTGCAAACAGCAATTTCACTGACCTTTACTAAATCCTCCCATGAAGCCACCACCTTCCCAACCATCCACCAGTTCATCCATCTCCCATATTCTCCCTTAACTTTGCATTTGAAATTTCACCTTATTGCTTTAATTTTATGTTGAGAAAGCTCCATCACAAACTTGGACTAGATCTACTTGCAGTGTAAGTGCATAATATACAAGGTTGCTTTGAGATTGATGGTTCAGATTTTAGTGGGACTAAATTCTTTAACTAGAAAATTCCAAACCCTTATTAGAGAGTCTCACTCTCCATCATATATTATGTGAGAAAAATTTAGAACACTAAAATGTTGATAACGATATTAGAACATTTCTCTTTGATATGAAGATTATGGCTTTTTGTAATTACATAACTACTAATCATATAAGTGTCTAAAGTTTTAAAACGCATGCCCATTAAAGAATCCATTACACCCTTAAAAGTAACTTATAACACAAGTATTTGGCAAAAGTTGCATGATTTTTGCCCTACTTTGCATTGTTCATTTCTAAAGCAAGCATGCTTCTACTTCTATCCTAGAAATTTGTGCATATCTAAGCAATCAACCTTTGAAAGGTAAATTTTTTATTTTTATTGTCTTACTCTTGACTTTCTAATTTAAATTCCTCATAGTTTTGAATCATTTTATGCATCAGATATAATTTGATCATTGATTTCTTTGCAGCACAAAATTATAGAAATAGAACTTTACCGTCATGTGTTATGTACCTGCCTGCCTTTATTTTAGTTGTTCTGTTAAACTGAGATGCATATCATTATCAGTGCATTAGTTTAGTGCCATTAGAAGCATTAGATATATTCCAGTAGAAGTCATAGTTCTTAATTTGGTCTTCATTAGTGCAATAGGCAACCTTGATTATCACAACCATTATATTATCTAATTTTGACCAGGCATTGATTTTAAAAAAAAATTTAAAAAAAGTCATGTTGAAGCCAAAATAGTTGAATCAACAGGAAGAAAACTACATGTTGAATTTGAAGTGCTGAAGAAGGATGAAAAAACAAGTTCTTAAGATATTTCACGCACAATCGTATACGCTTAGTTTCTTCCCTTCTTGTGAACTTAGTTTCTTCACTTTTTGTGAACTTATCTTGAAAATCCAAGGTTTTATTTTTTTAGTACTCTAATCACTTGACCATCCACCAGATATTCAGTTATACCTTAATCATTAAACACTTAGTAATTGGATGAGAGACCACAAATTCAGAAAGTTTAGCACTAATGTTACTAATATCATAATTTTCTATACTAATACAAGACGAACAGGGATGAAGATAGTCTTTTCCTCCACCATGTTAACATGGGAGCTTAAATTCCGTTGTTATTTTTGGACTGGGATAGAGTCCTGTTTCATACATTAAAATATTGCCTCTCTGGTGCAATCCCATCGATTTAAGTGGAGCCTGAACTAAAGAGGATCCAAACTAATTTAGATGGATGCCACTGCTTAACAAATAGAACATGCACTTTGTCTATACAATTTATAACAATAAAAATACAAATTGATTATTGACATGTAGAAAAAAAGAACTAAGAGAAGAAAAAGAAAATGTTACAAGTCCCCTACGTATGTTAGACATCTACAATGCAGATAAAACAAAATAAGAGAACAGGAACAAGAAAAAAAATTCTCAAGATTACCCTTGAAAGATACATTAGTGATAATAAAAATGAAAAATCAGAAATGTTTCTTGAAGAATGTAAAAGAGCAAAGACCATGCTGTCCTGTCATGGCACCCCAATAAAATAGCCATTGCCAATATGAAAAATTATATATTTCTCAACCTTCGAATGACAAAATAAATATTATCACAGCATCTGGAATAAAAATCGACAACATGGAGGACCAGATTAAACACCATTGCTGAACCATTCTTTATACAATACAAAATATGTGAAACAAAAGGGTTTCCTAGCATGTTTTTTCTGCTTTCTTAGAGCCATCAGATAGGCTGCATATGTTCCATCTTGATGGGTTGGAACAATTAAAACATATATATATATACACATACTAAGGTGTATCTATGATTCACCAATACATGAACAATATACAACAACTACAACTCTTAGTGGAAAAATTACTTTTTTATTCGCCAGCTTCCCCTGAAAAATATTTTTTCATATGTGAGCTTGGTCGAGAAAGGTTCAGTGTCAAAGGAAAACTTGAAATAAATTATGTCATCTTAGAAATCTTTAGTTGCTGATAGAAATAGAGAGAAATTGAAAACTCATTATAGATAATGATAAGAATTTATTCAAATGAATGGAGTTGTACTACAACAAAAATTGAACCGCTAATACCACATTTAAAATGCATGGCATGCAAGTCCATAATGAAGTGAGAAGTCACATTCAGCTACCTGCCACTTGCAAAGTTAATAAAATATACATATGTTTTTTGAAGCCTCAAATTTGTTAAAGTGCATTGGAAATTATATAGTTGCCAAGAAATAGAAGCAACCAAAAAAGACATATAGCTAACAAACAATGGCTTACCTTTTTTATACAAAGTGGCAAGTTTCTCACTACCAGATCCCAAAACCTGCAACAAGTTGTCGAACACTGAAGGTTCCCTAAAAACATCCTCCCCAAAGTCAACATCTTTGAGTGGGTAACCTATATTGAATTTCACAAAGGTTAAATTTAGAAGTTCAATTCTAAAAGTAAAAGCAATCTAAGGTAATTCACATGTCAAGCATATTATTTTTTCCCTAGATATCAAGGTGTGATAGAAATGTTTCTGGTTAATATATGTGAAAACAACAGCAAGACATTCAGGATAGACCCAGCAACTTGTCCCTAACAATAAACTATTCAAGGTTTCAATTGCTTGAAATATAATTTTGTCAACTTGACTTGATTGACCACAATTTGGTTACTGATTCCAAATAACATAGTTTCTTTTTTTTAAGTATTATATGTTCATGCAACTTTGACATCAGTGAGCATCCACAAACTTCAGCAAGTATCATTTGCTACTTTAACCACACCTGAAGTTGACGGTTCTTCTTTATCATCAAAAGACTTCTTAATCGGCGGTGCAGTTTTGGTTGTCTCTTGTGTTTTCAGCCTCTTCAATCCTGCAACAAGGTTTGTGTTCTATCAGTCTAAAAACTTTGCTCTGTCCGTATCATCCCAGAATATCTAATGCAAGTAAATAAATAATAAACTAGCAAAATAGAATTTCTATGAGCAACGATTTTTGCAACTTTCTTGATTCAAAAAGAAAAAGGGAAGCCTCAACTTATAAATTAATAAATGGCATTAACGCAAGAAAGTAAAAACATAACAGAACCCCTCAATCTCTATTCATCTAACCTTATATTAATTTTCTTTATTTTAAATCTGATCGAGAAGTAACAGCAATACGAAATTACCACAGATAATCTTGGCGATTCCATGAAAAGAACAAAACAAAAATATTTGCGAGGGAAAACCGTGACTTTGACGAACTACTACAGCAAACATTCGTTATTCCAAAAAGAGGGCACTACAAAGATTATTTGAAAAAGAGGGGCAAATAGCTCGCAGCTTTGAGGAACTCTTCTCACGGATTACCTTTCTTCTTGAGTTTCCCCATAATTACGGTTTTGAAGAGGTTTATAACAAAAGACTATGGAGGACCGGATTCCGTAGAGGAGAACAACCGTGGACGGCCAATGAGAGGAGTAGGGCACGGCGGGAGGGCCAATGAGAGGAATAGGAGTAGGGCACGGCGGGGAGGGCCAATGAACAGGAATAGGGCACGGCAGGAAGCGGAGAGTGGGGTCGGCGGGATGTAAAGAGAGAGGGCTGACGAAACCTCGATTAGGCGAGGCGGTGCCGCGGGAGGTCCGGTCTTTAAAACCAGTGAATCCGCTCGACCGCATACCGGCCCCAGCCGGGTCGGAGTCATCGGCTCGAGCGGTTGGGGGTATCAGACGGGTGTTGCGGTTTCTCCGCATCCTGTCCATTAACATTACGCTATCAATATCAAAATTTAGCTTAAAAACAGTTAAATACAAATCAATATTTTTTTTTTTTTTTTTTTTTTTTTTAGAATTGGTTAGTCTTCGTTCTATTTCAAAATGCTTACAAAAAAAAAAGTAAGCATTTATCAATGGATAATAATAAATCAACTTAGAGCAGTCATCCGTTCAATAAGACATTGAATATCGTCATATTAAGGATTGCTCTTATTTTTTTAAAATTAATTTCTAATTCTTGATGACTAGTCATAATGGATTTTAAATTTTTAAATTTATTATAATAATTATGATGATATATCTAAAGTTAAAATTGATTTTATAAAAAGGTCAATATGTTGTAATATTATAGATAAAAGAGGGTAAGATGATGAAACTCTAATGTTGCGTTTGGTGCATTGCCAACAATCTTTAATGATAATGTGGATTACCTTCAAATAGATTATCACTTGATCAATGTTAAATTTTGGTATGTGACAAACAGATTACCAGTTATATAACATCAAATTCTCAAAATACCCCTAAATCAAATTCATACACTAAATCAAATCTATTAAAAAATTTTAAAATACCTCAAAATATACCTAAATCAAAATATTTATAAATAAGTAAAAAATACTAGATTTAATTATTATTTTTAAAATTAAAATATATTTTTAATCTTTAAACATTTATTCAAAATTTTTTTGATTCTTAACTTTCAGTTATCATAATTTATTTATTATATTTTAATATTTGTTATATAAAATTAATTAAGATTTATAGAATAATTGATATATTAATATGAATGGATTGATTAGTTGATAACAAAAAAGTAAGTTGTTTTTTAAATTTTAAAAAGTAATGTAATTAGACATTTCAATTTTAAATTACTACATCAAGGAGACGTTGCTAAGAACATTATTTTTTAAAAAATAGTAATTAAATTTTTTTTAATTTTTTAATTAATTAAAAAATAGTAATTAAAAATTAAAATTAAATTAATTTAATAAAAGTAAAAAAAATAAATTATTAATTTATTAAAAAATAAATTAAAATTAAAATTGAATTAATATTTAATTATTTAAAAATATTTTTAAATATAAAAAATAATTTATTTTTAATGTATATAAAAAAAATTTATTTATATAAATTATTATTTTTTAATTAAATTATATAAATAAATAAATTATATAAAATTTTTTATAAAAAACAAATAAATAAATTTAAAAGTAAAAAAATATATTAAAATATATATTTATTAATTTATATATATATATATAATATATATTAATTTATTTAAAGAATATATTTAATTTAAATATTTTTTAAAAAAAATATAATTATTTTAAAAAATTAATTTATTTTTAAAATTTTTTTAAATATTAAATTAACTAAACAATTAATTTTAAAAATACTTGATTTATTTTTTATTTTTTTATATTTATAAGATTATGTTTTTAATTAATTTTTAAATATTAAATAATTAAAAATTAATTAATTTTTTATTTTAAATTATTTTTTTTAGTTTTTTAACAATTTCTAAAATAAAATTAAAATTCTAATAAAAGAAATTAATTAAAAAATTTTAGTTTTTAATTAATTTTATTTTTAAAATTAATTTAATTAATTTTTTTAATTTATTTTAATTTATTTTTTTATAAATTTTAAAAAAATAGTAATTAAAATTTTTTATTTTTAATTTTTTATTATATTTTTCTTATAACTATATTTTTTGTTTTTGTTTTTGTTTAATTTTGTTTATTCGATATTTTCTTTTCTATGGACGAATAATATTGCGATTTATTTTGGAGATATGAGAAAAGAGATAACGGTGGCGAGACATGAGAAAAAAAAAGAAAAGAAGGAAATGATTTTGTTTGGAGAAAGGGATAATTTTATTTCTATAAAAGAGGTAGGGGTAATTTTTCAAAAAATTATTAAATTACAACTATCTATAGCCACTTTCTCATGAGATAATCTATATTACCTGTTGCTGCCGAATCTATCCTCCGACTTGGGTGCGGTCGGGCTGCAGCATGGGCTCTCCGCCTGGGTGGACCTGCAAAACAGTCCTCACACGAGAGCATTGGGGGTGGCCCTCTTCGGAAGACCCTTCGACGCTTAAGTCAGTGGAGATCAGCAATCAACAAAAATGGAGAGAAGGCTCTCGTTGAAGAGTCTCTCCAGGGTGGCCTCTCGAGGGCTCTGAGCAGAGCGCTAATGGCGGAAAGGGGCGAGCAAGTGTGTAAAAAGATGGCCCGTACCTTAGAAGCAGGAAGACAGTCGTATTTATAGAGGGTCACCTAACTGCTTGGAGGCATCGTGGGTCCAAAAGCCGTTGAGATCCAAATCGAGTTTGTTACGATGCCAGCGGGATCCGTATCTTGTCGGTTAGAGGATCGACGGCTGGGAGAGCTAGCTGATGCCATGAGGTTTAATGATCATATGGACCTAGGCCACTCTTGCGGGTCCTAGGCCACTCTTGCGGGTCCTAGGCCACCTCTGGGCGTGATTCGCCGCATGGAATCTTATTCAGTTATAGTTGATTCGGATTCTTACACGCCGGATTCCACAGAGGTATTTTGAACGCTGTGGTTCGGTCATCATGGTTCCGGGGAGGTAGGTGCCAAGGGGCCAACATGGTAGCCATAAATGTCTTAAAGAGGTGGATGCACGTGGCCTTTATGAGGCCATAAATGCCTTGATGCAAGAGACATAGCGTGGTTGCGGAGGCCGAGGCATGTTGGCCGAGGCTGAGGCTTGCCGAGCTATGTTGGCCGAGCTATGCTGAAGCTGGCCGAGGCTGAGGCTAGCCGAGCTATGTTGGCTGAGCTATGCTAAAGCTGGCCGAGGCTGAGGCTGGCCGAGCTATGCTGAAGCTAGCCGAGGCAGAGGCTGGCCGAGCTATATGGCCGAGCTATGTTGGCCGAGCTATGCTGAAGCTTAGGAAAATTATTACTCGGTTGTTGCTGAGTCTTCAGGAATATATTACTCGGTTGTTACCGAGCCTTCAAGAAATTTATTACTCGGTTGTTGCTTCTTGCTCGGTTGTTGCCGAGCCTATGCTACTCGGTTGTAACCGAGGCTTCCAAATATTAATTTACTCGGTGCTGTCGAGCCTTCCAAATAATAAATTACTCGGTGTTGCCGAGCCTTCATGCTACTCGGTTGTAACCGAGGCTTCCAAATAATGAATTACTCGGTGTTGCCGAGTCTTCCAAATAATAAATTACTCGGTGTTACCGAGCCTTCATGCTACTCGATTGTAACCAAGGCTTCCAAATAATGAATTACTCGGTGTTGCCGAGTCTTCCAAATAATAAATTACTCAGTATTGCCGAGCCTTCCCAAGATGCTACTCGGCTGTAACCGAGGCTTCCAAATAATAAATTACTCGGTGTTGCCAAGCCTTCAAATAATAAATTACTCGGTGTTGCCGAGCCTTCCCAAGATGCTACTCGGTTGTAACCGAGGCTTCCAAATAATAAATTACTCGGTGCTGCCGAGCCTTCTAATAATAAATTACTCGGTGTTGTCGAGCCTTCATGCTACTCGGTTGTAACCGAGGCTTCCAAATAATGAATTACTCGGTGTTGCTGAGTCTTTCAAATAATAAATTACTCGGTGTTGCCGAGCCTTCATGCTACTCGGTTGTAACCGAAGCTTCCAAATAATGAATTACTCGGTGTTGCCGAGTCTTCCAACTAATAAATTACTCGGTGTTGCCGAGCCTTCCCAAGATGCTACTCGGTTGTAACCGAGGCTTCCAATAATAAATTACTAGGTGTTTCCGAGCCTTTAACATTATATTTTACTTGGCGCGGCCAAGGTACGAAGACTGTTTGGAAATCATTTGGTTTGGCCGGGGCTTGTAAGCTGCCCGAATCCAACCGAGGTTTCTTTGTCCTTTGGTCCGGCCGGGGCTTGTAAGCTGCCCGAATCCGAATGAAATTTTGGAGGTCACCTGGTCCGGCCGGGGCTTGTAAGCTACCCGAATCCGGATAAAGTTTTGGAGATCACTTTGCCCCCAGCCGTACTGGGGGTGCTCGGACATACCGAGTCTTCGATGAATAGGACTCGGCCCAGCCGAGGTACAGAGATTTCCTATTCAAGAAGACAGCTCGGTCGTGCCGAGGATTAGCAAGTGACATCTACTTTTCATTATGATTTTTTAGAGAAGTGATTGTAGCAACCATGCCATGAATCATAGAAGCAATATGCTATAACAGTTAATGGAGCGGACCTATAGAAGGCGTACCCTACTGATGATGTATGCGGAGGTTGTCTGAATTCCACGTCCGGGGAACAGATTTCCCGTTTAGATCCTGGAGCTTGTGGGTACCAGGCCCGATTACTTCCGTCACTTGATAGGGGCCCTCCCAATTCGGAGGCAATTTTCCTTGCTCCAGTGGCTTCGAGATGGGCGCCTTCTGAAGCACCAGATCACCAGGAAGGAAAAATTTCCCTCTGACTCAAGTGGAGCGATAACGAGCTACTTTTTGCTGGTACGCAGCTACTCTGATTCAAGCTTTTTCCCTGATTTCCTCCACCAAGTTGAGGTTGCTACGGAGCTGCTCGTCGTTAGCCTCCTCCGAGTAGCTCTCCACCCGTGGAGAGGGGAGTCCTATATCCACGGGGATGACAGCTTTTGTGCCAAAGGCCATTCGGAATGGGGTTTCGCCTATGGAAACTCTCTGGGTGGTGCGGTAGACCTATTGGCCGAAGCTGAAGCTGGACCTTGGACTTTTGTGAAGCATGGAGTCAAGAACTCCTTGTCTTGGCTTCATGACGCCATCCTTCCTCATACAAAAGGTGCGCCAACGTGGCAACCATAAATGCCTTAATGATGGAAGGAGATAAGGCATTAAATGCCTTAAAGCAGGTAGATGCACATGACCTTTATGAGGTCATAAATGCCTTGGTGAGGCTACAAAAGCTGAGCTATAATACCGAGGCGGGGAAAAAGGCGGAGACGACATCGAGTCATGGCAAGGGGACACCGGAGAGAGGGATCGGGCCTACCGAGATCTAGGAAGATCCTTGCTACAGACCACTTGCAGGGCTAGCCCAGCTCCCTTAAGACGACGAGGGGGGTCCACGGCTTCGTGCGGACTGGAAGAAGAGATTGTTGGGGAAATAGGGGTCGTGGCCTCCTTAGGAAGATGCAGGGCAGGAGCAGCTGGATGGGGAGCTTCATGGCGTCCCTGAATCAAATGGGTCAGTGCTTGGACCTGCTGGACCAATGTGACAAACTGGTCCTGGGTCACTAGGGCCGCTGATGGCGATGGAGTCTCAACCGGTGGCGACGGCGGCGCCACACTGCTCACCGGATCAGGTCTTTGGGAGACGACCTGGTCCCGGCTTCGGAAGTAGCCTTTCTTCGATTGGCCATTGGAGGGGTTCTCTTCAAGATCGAGACCCTTGTCTCCTGAATCACAAGTTTATGGGACTTGAGGCCCTTCCTCTAGCGCCAATTTGTTGCTGTCGAAATATGTCCTCCGACTCGGGTGCGGTCAGGTTGTAGCGTGGGCTCTCCGCTGATGGAGCTGCAAAACAGTCATCACACGAGAGACGTTGGGGGTGGCCCTTTGTGGAAGACCCTTCGACGCTCAAGTCAGTGGAGATCAGCAATCAACAAAAATGGGAAGAAGGCTCTCGTTGAAGAGTCTCTCCAGGGTGGCCTCTCGAGGGCTCTGAGCAGAGCGCTAATGGCAGAAAGGGGTGAGCATGTGTGTAAAAAGATGACCCGTACCTTAGAAGCAGGAAGATGGTCGTATTTATAGAGGTCACCTGACTACTTGGAGGCATCGTGGGTTTGAAAGCCGTTGAGATCCGAATCGAGTTTGTTACAATGCCAGCAGGATCCGTATCTTGTCAGTTAGAGGATCGATGGCTGGGAGAGCTAGCTGATGCCATGAGGTTTAATGATCATATGGACCTAGGCCACTCTTGCGGGTCCTAGGCCACCTCTGGGTGTGATTCGCCGCATGGAATCTTATTCAGTTATAGTTGATTCGGATTCTTACGCGCCGGATTCGGCAGAGGTATTTTGAACACTGTGGTTCGGTCATCATGGTTCTGTGGAGGTAGGTGCCAAGGGGCCAATGTGGCAGCCATAAATGCCTTAAAGCACGTGGATGCACATGGCCTTTATGAGGCCATAAATGCCTTGATGCAAGAGACATAGTGTGGTTGCGGAAGCCGAGGCTGAGGCTGGCCGAGCTATGCTGAAGCTGGCCCGAGGCTGAGGCTGGCCGTGCTATGCTGAAGCTGGCCGAGCTATGATGGTCGAGCTATATTGGCCGAGCTATGTTGAAGCTGGCCGAGGCATGCTTTCTCTTTTCTTTTTATTCCATTAAATGTTGGCCAAGTCATTATGACCATTTCTGCACCATTAAATGCTCCAACATACTGTCAGATATTAATGAGGTGGCCCTTAGGAGAACTCACGTATAAGGAGACGCTTGTTGCTAGAATGTCGGGCCAGCTGGCAAGCAGGGCATTTGGATTGAGCGAGACCCCATCGCCAATGTGAGCGGTCAACAATGCAATGATGATTTTACCCCTCAACACTACCTTTTATGAGATAATTCAAATTACCACTGCATGATAGATTCTCATTCAAAATATATACCAAACATAGTTATTTGGTAGGCTCCTTTTTTAATTATCGGTAATCTGGATAGATTATCTGTTACCAAACGCCCGCTAAAAGATTATTTCTAAAGGATTATTTGCAATGTTTTAATTTTGAAATAATAGAAGTCGTGATTTAGATACTTAGATCCGAGTGAATTGCTTAGCCATATTGATATATTAATGCCACAAATGTCTATCCATTTACAGAGGGTGAATTCATATGTGAGAGCATCGCATCTCTTACCATAGAACCGTTAATACTTTTCATGTTTAAATTATTATGCAAATATCAAAAAGCTTATGTTGCTTGGTTTGTCCAACAATTATTTCTAAAATAAAACGACATATGTTGCTCGGTTTGTCCAACAACTATTTCAAAAATAAGAGTACAACCTAAAATTTAACAACGAACTATCATTACTGCAAATAACATGGTAATATGGCTGACTATATACCCTTAAGTGAATTTAAAAGCAAGGCGTATTAAATCTTAATATAAATAATATAATGATAATTATTAATACTGGCAGGAGCTAAATCTCATAGGTTATTATAAGGTCAATTTTATTTTTTATACATCAATTTTATTGGACAAATTAATATATTTATAATGTTAAATAATATATTTTTGTTTAAGAGTTCAAAAACCCCTTGCATAGTCCTAACTGGCACATCTTATTGCAAAATAATGAGAATTATAACTATGGTTTGAAATAATGAGGGTTTATGGGTTAACATCGTAGATAGCCTTTGAAGATATTTAAATAATAGTTATTAGTAAATTATAGTTATAAATTATATTAATGGTACATATCAATATTTTTACAATATTAAATTGTACAACAAATTATATGCTATATACTTACTATTATGCAATATATGATTTGAGTCATGTGACAATATTCGAAGAATAAGAATAGCACAAGATAATAAAATTGTAACCAGGATAATCTTTTGATCTACCGTATATATCTCTAATAATTCTTTCTAAACCAAAGCATATATATATATATATATATATATATAAGATAATGTATTCAAGAGTTCTAAGATTGTGCGTTCTTTATTGGTTCTTCATTAAACCAACTTGACTATAGGATTATGAGTTCTTGATCAAATCTCAATTAACCAACAAATGATAATTAGTAATCAATCAAATCCAGCACAAGACAAGATAACTTTTGTTGTGGCCGAGTAGAATATTAAGATTTTCTTTTAATCTCAAGCATCAGAGTGCTAGTTAGAAGGACTTTGATTATTACTAGTTTTAATTTAATACCATTCTCTCTATTCATCTTGTGAAAATAATAATAATAATAATACAATTTTAGTAACATGCATATGATTTTGATATTATCAATTATTTTGAATTGAAAATAAACATTTTTTAGCATTTGTTAACAAAACTTTTTAGACACTAAGAAAATTTTATTGAGATTTGATTATAAATATTTATTTCAATAATATAAAAATAATTACTTTAATTCTAATTGAATAGTATGTTAATTATATCTAAAATTGTATAACCAATTTAAAACTAAGTTTACTATTTTATAAGAAAAAGTTGAAAGATAGATTATACCGAATATTTTGCATCCACTCTACTTAATGGCATATATTGATTTCCTCTGATATTTCAACTCTATAAATTTTCTAATAATTTCATTATCATTTCTTTTATGTTGAATATTGATTTTATGTGATACTTTAACCCTATCAATTTTCTAATAGATTGAGAAACTTATTTAAAATAAACTAGGCTCACACAAGAGTCATGAATCAACGTATTTTGCATGAATGCAATGCAGTTTTGATGTGAATGCAATGCAGTTTTGATGTGAATGCATGCATGCTTATAAGTTGAAGTTAAAAAGAAGTGATGAAATTTGTGATAAACTTACCATTTCCTATACGCCTACATCATGATAAACTGCGTCCCTTCTTTCCCCTCAAATTAATAAAATTCATCTAAATTGATATTTTTCTATCATAATGAACTAGAGGATTATAAATTGTTTTAAAAAAAAAACCTAACGGTTATGCATCTTAGCTACTGCATATTCATTCATGTGATATATTTTTTTAACCTTCGTCTAGACTTGCACAATAAGTTTCCATCTGATTTGTATGTAGAATGGATTCCAACCTCTCGATTTAAGATTACATGTGAAGCACTTGTTAGTTATATATGAAGCCCAACCGATGTCCTGCAAGCGAAGAAGAAGGATTTAAGTTAACATACAGAACCAGTTGTAATTTTGGGTTCCAACCTGTTGGTTTTAGATTTGCATATAGAATCACTTATTGTGCAGGCCCAACGAAACCCATGGTGTTGTGCCAAACAAGATTAAGAAGAAGATTAAAGCCTGCAAAATTTATGCCCCGCTTCCTAGTATTTAAAATCTCTGAATTCAATCCTTGAATCTTGCATCCAATTTTTTTTAGCTTAGATATTTATAAAATAGATTGATCTTGCTCCTTTTCTTTTTAAAGAATATGAGTTATCCAATATTAATTAATTAGGGAAGCCAATCATGGCTAAGCCTAATCATGGCTAACTAGGCTTCATTTTTTTTATTTACCTTAAAATCTAGTACGAAGTAAATCTTAGGATATGCATCCCTTATCCTTCTGATAAAAATATTTTCTAGGGTCCGTAAGAGCATATTTTTATTTTTATTTTTATTCAAATCCACTCGTTATATGGGAAATATAGCATAAATAAGAGATCAGGCGTGCAAATCATAAAGTTAGTTTAACATCAATGTTTTATAGACTGACATCAAAACAAAGCTCTTGAGGAGTTTATCAACTACAGTGGATGGGGTTATTTTTGAGTCTTAAAATGGCCTAGACAAAATAAACAACTTTGATTTTTTTTAAATAATTATTTGATATTTTTATTATGTTATTATAAGATATTCAAATTGAGCAGGTTGAAGTTGTTTTTGTGAATAGATTAAATTTTCTGTGAGATGCATCTCTGATTAAAAAGTGACCATAATTTAATTTTTTTTTAAAAAGTGACCCCTTGATATCTTTTATTAAGGATACAATGATGCTCGGGTTGCATGGTCACTAGGTTGTTGAATCGTTCGGTGCATATTTTAGTATATGTAATTGGTTGGGTACTATGACTTAGTCAATGTCTACATAACATTTGAATTAGTCAAGGCTAAGCCTCACAGTCTAATGACCCGGAAAAGTATAGGTTGAGACATGTTTTAGTGCCTTGGGCTTAAATTGGGCTAATTTTTAAGCTGGACCCAAGCCGAAGCCAAAGATAACCTAATCAGAAAGAATATATTGAAGATGGATGTAGTAATTAAATTAGATCAAGCCATTTGGATTTAAGCTACTATCAAGTTCAAATCAAAAGCTAAATCTAACTCCAAATAATTGAATTAGGTTCAACCTGTGAACCATTTCATATTGGCTTATTATTGCTATTTTTCATAATTAACTCCGCCAAGGCCAATCCCAAGCCCGGGTAAAGGAGAAGAGTTGTGTTACGTAGCTGACAGCCAGCGTAAAACTCCGTCAAAACCTTTAAAATATGAATCCGATAAATCAAACTATGTGAAGGGCTAGGACATCCTTGTTAAGAGACGCATTGCATCTGTCTCCGGATGGTTTGAAAAATGGACAAGGGATGCCACACCAACGCCCAAGTTCGGTGATAAGTGAGTGTTGACCTCACATTGATTTTGATGAATACAAAATAATTAAGTATTGTACTAATATCATCTTTGTCAAGATTAATCTATTTCACGTTACTCATCATGAAAGAATACACTTGCTTCAGTCTAAGGTAAATTTTAATCAAATGAAAGGTAATGCAGGTAACGTACCTATGTGCTTTCCAAATTAAATTATTTTCAAAAGGTTTGAAGTGATCAAATTACTTTTTAAGGGACTTGGATTTTGTGACCATTGAATGTTTTTAATGAGTTTCATGTTTTTCATGAGTTTCATGTTCACAGTCTTAGTGTCATGGCCATGGTCTCGGTGGAAGCGACAGTAGAAGTTTTTGTTGCAGAGGTCCCTGGCTTCATAGGAGAAGGGCACTGAAGGTATGACTCGTCCTCTATCTCCATCAGGATGTGGGATATCGAGGCAAGAAGGGAAGTGAAGGGTCCTTCCTTGGGAGCGAGCGCTCGTGGTCGGTTGTCTGATCGGCGGGGAGGCTCAAGCCTCCTGGGTCGAGCCTCAGCAGGCTCGGGACGGGCTTGCTTCTTACTGGAACTCCCATCCATCTCGCACCGGGAGGAGTCGGCCTTATCAGTGCGGATATACTTTTGCGTCTGGCTCAACAGTTCGATGTAAGAACCATGCGGCTTCTTGTCAAGGGAGTAGGCAAAGCGGGAGGAACGGAGCCCTGGCTTTAAGGCCAGGGTGGCCACCGAGTCCTTGAGGTTGTAGACCTCGAGGGCAGCTTCCTTGAAGCGGGCAACGAAGTCCCTCAGCGACTTGCCGCTCCTCTTCTGGACGAATAACAAGTGTCCGCCACTCGTAGGATTTTTTGGCATGCGTCGAAGTGTGCCAGAAAGGCCCTCTCCAGCTGCCGAAAAGAGTTTATGCTTCACAGCGGCAGGTGGGAGTACCAAGCTCGGGTTGCCTTCCTTAGAGTGGCGGGGAAGGCGATGCAAAGAAGGGAGTCGGTTGCCCCTTGAACCTGCATCAGGATCTTGTAACTCTCCAGGTGGTCCAGGGGATCGGTGGTGCCATCGTACGGGTCTAGCTGAGGGAGGCAGAACTAGGTCAAAATCGGCTCCTCCATGATACGGCGAAGCAACAGTGGACGGCTGTCGTAATCTACCTCTGGCGGGTTGGTGATCCTGCGGCTGAGCTCCTCCAGCCGCTGGTTGTATTCATCTAACCATCGCTCGGCCCGGCAAGCGATTCGACCGTCAAAGGACCCCTCCCTTGAAGACTCCGAGGATGGAGAGGGGTGGCAGCGATGCTAACGTGTGCACTTCGCATCCTTCTCATGCCGCCGTTTAGGAGAAGCGCTGGCATGGCGAGAAGGGGACCGAGGCCTCTTCGAGGCTTCTCGGCGATGGTATCTAGGCGAAGCACGGCAGTGGCGGACCTCCGGAGGGGAGACCTTCCCTGAAAAGAATGCTGGCTAGGCTGGACCACCCCCGGGATAAAGGAGGGTGGCTCTGGCTGTCGCTGTGCGACTACCAACTGTTGCTGCAGCACCTGGACTGCCACCACCAGCGATTGGACTTGCATGGTGAGAGCAGCGATCCGATCGTCATGCTGCAGGGGCGGCGATGATGGCGGTGCGGGAACACTGACCTGGGGGATGAGGGGACCAGCCTTCGGTGGCTCGTCTCCTTGGCAATGCCCCCTGGCGCAGCTAGTGGAAACCTCTTGTGCATGTGTCACCACCATCCTCTCGACTGCTCAGGGACAAAGGATCTGTAGCTAGCTGGTTCGAAGCTTACTTTTTTTCTTCTCTCCCCCTTCCTAGCACGCCAATCTGTTGCCGCCAAGTTACGCTCCTTGAACGCCGGAAACAGAGATCCTCTTCCTCGAAGAAGCTCCTGCAAGAAAGTCCCTAGAGACCGGTCGCACTGGTGGGGACCCTTTGATGCTCAAGTAAGCGACTTGGGAACAGTGAAGAAAAATAGGGCTAATGAAAGTGGCGAGAGAGCTTGAGTTCAGATCCCTTCCCTCGTTGTGAGTGTAGGCCTGTCCGAAGATCCCCTTTTTCGCTCTCGGTAGGTGGCTAATTTCGAGGCGTTGTTGTTCGGTAGTGGGCAAGTGGCCAAACTAACAGAGACAGATCGCAACCGACACTGAGCATATCAGAGGTATTTTCCCCCCAGTTGCCTGCCAGGCGCAGCGTCACAGGTGGCAGGTGGGCCTAGTCGTGTCAGACAGGTGCCGCTACAGATAGTGGCCACGTACAATCGCAGATAGTTAGTGGGCTACGTAGCAGCCGCATATGATTAGTGGGCCATGTGTTAGTATCGAGCAACTCGAGATAGTGGGGACCAGAGGTCCGAGGCCGAAGGAACATCCGAGGCCGAGGGAACATGAGGTCCGAGGCCGAGGGGGCTTCGGGGTTCAAAGCTGAGATTCCGTCAGTTGCTCCTTCCATCAACTCTAACGCGGCTCGATCAGCCACATCAAACCTAATTTTGGAGAGGCTTTGGAAGAGATTTTTTTTTATAATGAATTTTTTTAAAAAATAACTTTTAACTCTTTCTCTTAGGTTGTTTGTAGGGTAGAGATTTTGTATCCTCTTCAAATGATCAAACTAGACCTGTAAATCTAATGGCCGAAATGAAATTTCAAAAGGGGCATAAGGCTGCACTCAAGATCATCTATCTCACATAGATATCTTTTAAGATAGTTACAATTTGAAAGAAAGGATGATAATTTCCCAAGTTCTTTATCTTAACTCTTTTGAGTTTAACCCAACACTGTTTCTTTAGCTTTCTTTCTTACATAATATAATATCTATTTTTTCCTTCGTACTTTTTTGAAAAATTATTTCATCATATATCCTAGCTTAACCTTCCATTACCATAATTATCTAAAAATTGGGTGTTTCGTCTTCCTTGCACAATCACCCTACACAACTTAAAACAACATAATAAATACCCTAACTTTTGTACACTTATGAGTTCTTTTATTTAGGAGTTCAATGGGCGAGTTCATTTTTTTCTAGGACAGGTCTTTAGACCATTTGAGCTGACCCAACCCCATGATAGCACTACTTTTGCTCTCTATTCCGTTGAGCAATTTACTAAATGTTGTCTCAATAACTTTTCATACCATGGTTTAACAAAAAATTATTTAGTTTTGGCAACTCTTCACCAGACTAACATTTTCTAAGGTTAAAATGACAAATAGAAGAGGAAGTTCACTACATTTTCACGATGTAGCTTTTAGTGCAAAACTTTTATATTTTCAAATGTTAATTAGCTTGTTTTTTTTTTGACGTTTGACTCTAGTTAATAGTAAAATCCTGCAAATAAAGCAAAATTAGCTCTCATATGAAGCAAACAATAATTAAAATTAGCTCTCACATAATATATATTATGTAGAGTAATGTAATCTTTTAGAACCATTTGCTCTCACATGATGAGCAAAAAGATGGACCTACAACAAACAACATATGTGGTTTGTGTTGCATCACACCTCCCAAATGCTTGTAATCTGGCAAAAGATTTTTATTGCCCATTTCTTTATATCAAGTTCAACATGAGTCAGATTAGTCAGCCCGTTTGATAGCCAATTTGAGTTGAATTTTTTATTTTTAAAACTAAAAAATTTAATTCATAGCATGAAAAACTCGTTTGGCTGGATCATTTTCGAAAATACTTTTTCGAAACAATCTTAAAAGTTTGAATGAATTTGGAAAACGTCAAAGCGACGTTTCCTTCGAATTCATCTGTGTTATCCAGATTTTTATTCTTTCTTTCTCAAAATGCTTAAAACTCACATATTATAGTTTTTACTGTTTTTAAGTTCAAAAATAGTTTTTGAAAATATCAACCAAACGTATTCTCGAATACTAAAAATCAATAGAATATAATTTAGATTTTTGGATATAATCCATATTTTCTAAAACAGCATTCTGGATCACGAATCAAATAGAGCCTAAATGTTTCGATGCATTATAAGATGCAATTTGTAACAAATAGTTTTGTTGATAGGTTAATTGGTCATATTTTACATGCATTGATATTATTCTGGATATAAATACCTTGTGCCAGAGTTGACTATCTGTTGATATAAAATTTGCACTAATCTTTTAACATGTTTTCAATATTGCAACATTATATTAGCTAATCTAATGGATCAATGCTTGACCTATTTTGGAGAAAATATAGGCCCAACACACCTAAAAACATGACAGTAATGATAATTGGAGCCGCAGTTATTTTAAATAATTGTTTTGAATTCTTAAACAGGTTAGCATTATTTTTTTATTACTTGAATTATAAATAAGCATTCTCTATTGCTATAAGAACTCATAACAAAGTTCTTTTCTATTTTTTCTAATTTTTGGTAAGGTTTATATTCTTATGATTATTGCAGCGAAGGATTGCTCATGAGGTATGCATTTTGTGTTTTTTTTTAACTAACCAATGAATAACTTATTCTTGAGAAGGCATAAACCTAACCCATTTCCGAACATTAGACTAGGGTCAATTGTGAGACACTGAACCAATACATTACAATTACAAGTAAACTATGCATAAAAATCGACTGCTAGTCAGCTATACGTAAAGTTCATAAATTGTTATTGGAATTAAATTTGAATAAATGAAAGTGCATCTTTGAACATATTTGACTCTCTGTGTACAAATTTGTTGGATTTATCTGCCTTAAATATTTTGTTATTTGTATTCTAATAAATTGGGAGAAAAAACAAATCCAATTTGGACTGGATTTTTCTCTTCACAAAAGAGAAATATTTCATTGTCTTCTAATAAAATAAAATAAAAAATCCAACTCAACGAATAAAAACCTTACTAGCATAAGAAAAGAGTATGTACTATGATTTTAGACAAGAAATAGTGCAACTCCAAAAAGAGGAACGATAACAGTAAAAAAAACACAGACTCTTATCTTCTGCCTATTAGAGATTCAATAGAGGAGAATGTAAAGGGTTAAAAAAAAAAAAAAAGCATAGAAACTACTTCCTACCTATCAAATTCCTAATTAAAATAAAAGAGCATAGGCTTTATTTTTTTCACTCAGGGAATGTATCATAATTTGTAACTCATAAAAAAAAAAATGAATGAGAAAAACATTTAAATCTTATACTCATCATATTGAAGAAGATTCTTTTTCCTTCTCTTCGATTGCATTGTCCAAAATCCAATGTCCTGTTGGTTTGTAATAAGTACTAGAATTTTGGCCAACCAAATGCACATTTATGACCAAATTCAAGCAGCCTCTTGCTTGAGGACCAACCATTGCATCACCTAGTTCTTATTTCTTGCTGGTGAGGACCCCTCACCTAGCAGTACTCATTACATTTTGCAAGGAAAACTAAATAAAGAAGACCAACCTAGCAGTAGGCCATCTTTTTATGATGCTTACTCACAGTGCATTACACGTGTTCTTTCCTTAATGATGTTATTTGGATGGATTTTTATAAAGATTGGACTATTTTGACAAACAATTCAACTAATTGATCATGTTAGCTGTTCTGTTGAGCTACTTCCACACTCTTCCTTAAAATGGATATGACTTGGGCTGGCTCTGCTGCTCCAAATACTGAACTTCCTGCGACGATACAGTTTGCTCCTGCTGAAGCTGCCATGTCAATGGTTGAAGGACCCAAGCCACCATCCACCTATATGAACATCCAAATTATGCTATTAGAATTAATTCAGAACATAGAACTTCTTGTGGTATACATAACAAATGAGGAAAAAAGAAAGAAAAACTAAAATACCATTTCTTAAAGAGACACTAGCTGATAAGCAAGTCAAATAGAGTTCTTTGTCATGTCTTCTGTACTAATTTAAATAGGTCGCATAATGACAGTCTATAAGCATGATGTACAGTCCCAGGATCAATTGACTAAACAGTTCCAGGTTTTGGTATGGCATGCAATCTGAGTAGAATAGATCACAATGGGCTGCAGTCAAATTCTTTCCTATATTTTTTTTTTCAGGTTTAATCATGTCGTATATTATTTAGACAAGTCCGGTACACCATCTAAACTCTTTTAGTTGTTTTTCTTTTTCCAAGGCAGATTTTCAGGTCCTATTTTTGGCCAGGTTCAATAATTTATTCCCAGACTTGATTCAAATCACTAAAGAGGCCTAAACATTGGGACATGGAAGGTTAGATCGACAAGCTCTTCTTCCAAGTTGAGATCAGATCCAGGTCAAGTCCATTCAAATGCATATGGGTAATCCATTTGCAGCACAAACCACCTCATTTAAACATCAGATGTGGATAATCATAACAAAGGAAGAACTTCCAGTTGTTCGCAGCAGTATTAACAAAAAAATAATTTCTTTAGATCAGTAAATATGCAAGACCTACTATGAGCTCCAGATTAAATCACAAAACCACATTAAATATCAAGCGAATGATATCTGAATAAGCTATTCTCGATGTTGATCATTGTGATAGACAGTCCATTAGGCACCAACCAAAAGGTCCACAAAGGGCTCCAATGAAAGGCTTGGTTAACAAATACCAGCTATCAAGGAGGGTAGTTGATGTGAGTATAAATGTGCATACATACAGAAAAGGTAGGGAGAATGGTTTACCTCGATATCAAGGGAAGGGTACTTCTCTCTCAACAAACGTACCTGTAAAATTGAGAAATTTGATCAGGATGACCATAATGAACATAAGTGATATCAGTGACAACATGACAGAGGAAGCATAGCACCTTCTCCATCATTTCTGGCATGAACTTTTGCCCGCCAAAACCAGGTTCCACTGTCATAACAAGGACCATTTCCACAGGATTTTCTCCTTCAACCTGTAAAATAAAAAATAAAAATCATGTATCAAGTTAATTTCACCAAAAATCACCCATAAAAATCAACACTCCTATTAAGATCCCATGTTTTAACATTGTCCAAAGCCATAAAAGACTAGGCTTGTTATCAAATATGAATAACTGTTGCATTTCAATGTCTGCATATCAATGTTTAAGAGCAGCTCATATTCGTGTCAAAATTTAGCTCAAAATCAGCTCACTTTATTAATAAGCAATCAGAATATGAGCTAGATTTTTGAGCTTGAAACATAAATGAGATGAATATGAACTAGGTCCAGCTTGCTCAAATTCAACTTGATATCATCCAACATTAATCTATAAATAAATATAAATGTAAATATATATTATTAATTTGTGGTTATCTATAAAAGCATTCTTTTTATTTTCTTAACATCAATTTGATTAAATGTTTAATAATAAATGGTAATATACTACTATTTTAGGTCATTGCACTCTTTCAATTATCTTCCTTTAGATAGATAAAGACCTAGTGGGTGGCTTTAACAATGATGGGAGTACTTATAGAAAAAGAAAGGGCTCAAATATCTCAGTTGCACCTTCATATCTCAGATCCAATGGCAAGAGTTGAAGCTCATGGTTTAGGATATCTCAAGGGAAACCACAACCAGGTGCCAACCCTAACCTTATGGAGTGGTCCCTTCCTCACCCACTTCTTCTGCTTATTCTCTGTTACACACAGCATAACAAATATTGATCCATTGAGCCCCTCCTTTACTTTCTCTTCATCATCTCCCATCTCTCCTTGCTTTCCTCTCTCCATCTCCAATGGTGGCAACGGTGGAGTTTTTTTGACTTGCTGCCCAACACCTTGTTTCTTCTCTTGTTCTTCTCAAGCAAAGCTCCTACTCCATGGACTCCATCTACCCACCCGTCCACCCACCTACCACCAGCCTCCCACCACGCCTCTCTGGCTCTCTTCAAGTCCGGTCTCTTGCTGTCCCTTGGACTGGCCTTCTAAGCCTAGTAAAGCCAGGCTTGAGCTGGCTCCACAAATAAGGAACAAAACTCAAGCCAGGTTATTCTAGTTCAATTGGAGCTTATGCCAAGCTCGAGCAGGACAGGACATAATTTCAAGCCGAGCCAAGCCAAGCTTGCTCAAGCTTGGCCCATTTACGCCCCTATTTGGCCCATCTATGTGCCTATTATTAACCATTAAATGAGGAATAAAAGAGCAGATTGCTAGCTGGTCCCAAAACATCCTATGGTTCGGATCTAGAAGCAACCACCTTGATCTTTTCATGTTATTCTCTATAAGTCATACATCAGGTTAAAACAAGCCTAGAAAATTTCATCACTACATTAGTGAATTAATAAGTGTAATATTACACAGCAAACTTAAGTTGGCACATCTTTCTCAGGCCAGTGAGCCACAGCATTTAAAAAATAGATACTACAAAACCAGAATACCCAGGTAAAGCAGACACTTACCAATGGATAAACTTCTTGAACAGGTGTGCCTGGCTTCAATGCAACACCAGGTCGCATGCCCCTTGTCTTAATCTTGTTTACAAGCTCTTGCCAATATTCTGCACCATTATAAGATGCTCAACATACAAAGCACCATGATGAAGCCAGAAGAAAGGAAAGAGAGATCCCTCAACCACCTTTAGCCACTTCAACATGGAATGTGAAGCCTGATGCGCCAGCTTTTGCCAATGGTTCCACATAATCTAGAGGATTTGTAACCATAAGATGGCAGTCCAAGTATGCCCTGGAAAACAAAATAGGCAAGTACCAAATAGGCAAATTTATTAACCATAAGAATAAAACTGGATAACTTTAAGTTGTGAGCTTAAAAATACAAGTCAAGAAGAAAATTATACTCAGTGTGCTTCCGCAGACTCTCAACGACTGGAGCTCCGATTGTTAGATTGGGGACAAAGTGCCTATGAAGATAAATCAAGAATGGTTTCAAGAAACTAAAGTGCCTTCCTAATGCAATGACATTTTTAAGGGGATATGAATGTGTGTATGTGTGTGTGCAAGAATGTGTGTGTGTAAGAATGTGTGTGTGTGTGTGTGTGAGAGAGAGAGAGAGAGAGAGAGAGAGAGAGAGAGAGAGAGAGAGAACAAAGCAACCTATATATTTTCAATTTCAACTAATATATAGTTGATTACTCCAGATGCTATGAAAATAAAAGGAAGCCAGATCATTTAAAATCTAAAATCTTCTTTATAGAGGATGCTAAGATAAAGCATAGAGGCCCTGTAACAACTAAAATTTCTTTCAAAACTCAAGTTAACATTGCTTTCCAGCACATTAAATATGTGCGGGGAAAATCAATAGAAGCAAGTCATAGCTAACATTGGGTTACTTCAGGCAATGAAGTGGTTGATATTCTCAAAAGCGGTGAAGGCGAATAGAGCATTTGGAGACACTTATTACCAGGCCTTCCTTTTCAACATTGATGCCAAGGAAGACATCCTAACGAAATGAATTCTAAAACTAAATAGAACAAGCAAAAAGATGTCCCAGAAATACCAAGTAAAATCTGAAGTGTAGTGACAATCATGTGTACAACAGTCTAGATAATCGATAAAGGAGTCTCATGCATATATCTGAAGGTTACAATGACATGCATCGTACCAATTTCTTCTTATGAATATAGGAAGTAGCAAACTGAAGAAACTACAATGAAGCATGCAAATTTAGGGTGTGCAGATTCATATCCAGGAAAGCAGACCAGTTAGGAAAGATCTAGGTCCACGAGCAACACAAAATCGAAGAGGTTGTCTAATGGCCCGTAATCAGAGATGTTTACCAAACTTGGGTCTAGTAGGCTTACAAACATGAGGTTCACACTGAAATTGCCAAGCATGTCAGGTGAAGGAGGCTTGTACCTATCTCAAAAATGTTTCATATTCCACTATGAAATAGAACCGCATAAATGAACCTAAGCTAAAAATATCTAAATTGACAAGCTTTGTTAAAAAAAAAAATTTATAAGAGATGTAATGGACTAACCATGATATCACAAAAGCAATAGCAACGGGATTCATCTAGATTTATCTACAATCAAAAAGCACAGCACACCATATCACGTCTAATAATGCAAGTATATGGTAATAAAAGAATAGGCTCTGAACACCCCTAGTACCACAATCAATAAAGATTGGTGTAGAAAAGGTTTGTGAATAGATAGTATGATAGAAGTTTGACAGATAAATTCATATAATATGAATTTTCATGTGGTGGAATTTCTAACCAAACCATAAATAACTATGAATGGCAGATTTTTGACAATAAAATATGTGGACGTAAACTGTTGCCTATTGAAAGATCCACGTATCGTTCAGGCTCTAAAGCAATAACATGGTTGAATTTACACATTTGCAAGAAATTCCCAAGGTAGGCAGAATGTTAGAGTCCGACGGTTGAGTATGGTTCTGGTGGAATCATTTGAGCTGTGGAGGCATAGAGCTAAAAGTAATAGAAGCAAGAATAAGCAAAAACATTGTTATTACCATTAAATACTCCTAGAGATTCATTACCTAACTGTTAACCAAACAACACCTCTGAGCAAGGAGAATGAAAAAACAAAAACAAAAAATAAAAAATAAAACATTGTAACCCTTTGACAAATGTTCCTTAGTGCATTCCCAATTTCTTCATCTATTGCTATTTATGTTTCATCAGTTTTTCCCCGAACACGGAATGGATGCAACAATAATTAGGGATCACTATTCAAAAATCAACATCTTCACAGCCAAGGTGGACTCAAGTGGTAGTCGACAACCCTCAACATCTCAAGGACCCCCTCTAGTTATGGTGACCAAACACGATATGGCCCCTATTATTAGTTCTTCCTCTGTGCACTAATGAGGAGCTTTGACTTTCACCTTAAATGTGAGAAATGCATGATGAAAATCAACAAGAATTAATAATTGGAAAATCATTCCATCTGTGAGTCTGTCTCTAAATACAAGCATTAGAAATTGATAAATTCCTCTGCAGAATTCCAAATGCATGACCGAAGGCACAAGGGTGAATTGAGAGCCAAAGGTTAGAGCATTACACAAAAACCTGGAAAAGCATTTCTTACCCATCCTGCAAATACACAAATGAAAAATATCAGTCTCTGCAACAAACAACGAGGCATAGTAATTAAGATTAAACTACAATTTAGGAGATGATGAAGCATAATGAAAATGCAACATAATCCAGCTGAATTGATTAATCTAAAACCCCAGTTGCAGAGACAACTTTCCAAGTCTGATGTGACCATACAAACTTATTGATCAATTTAAAATGAAGACTTGGTACTTTGAAACTATGGGCATCAATCATGAAGTCTCATGGTATTAAAAGCCAAAATATATTAAACTAACAGGCCATTCATTTTTGCTGAAAAGCAGAAGAATATTAAAGAACTCATAATGCTCTCAACAGCTTACTAATCTTTCTGAAATATTAAAGTAAAAGTGCACCTTCACTGGACCAAATAAAAGAAGATGAAAAGATGAAAAAATAAAAGAAAGAAATATATGTATGTAAGTGCCACTTTGCATGTCTCCAACCCCAATCAAATGAAACAACAAAGTCTCTCTCTCTCTCTCTCTCTCTTTCTCTCTCTCTGCGCTTCTCACGTACCACAGAGAACTGGTGTGCCATGAATATACTAAAGATGTTCATCAATTTTTAGATCAATACTATAACAAAAATAATAACAATAAAACTTTAATCCTGAACTAGTTGAAATCAGTTACATGAATTCTTTCTTTATTACTTCCTCCTATGTAGTTTTGGTCTGCCTTTATCTTTTTCTCCTTTTACATATATCAAATTACTTTTTCACACCGATGTATCTCTAGGTTTACGTTACAAATGTTTAAACTATCTAATTCTTTCTCGTTTCAATTTATTCTCAATTGATGCTACCTCCATCTTTTACAAATAACTATATTTCTTATTTTATCTTTTCTTATATTACTATACATTCATCTCAACATTCTCATATCAATTACATTTATCTTATGTACATTTAATTTTTCAACTATCCAATATTCCATACTATAAAATATTGCTAATTTTATGCTTTCTATAACTTGATAGGTACACTACAATCACATAATATTCTATTTATACTTCATTTGATCTAACCTGCTTTAATCCTATGGACAATACAACCTTGATCTCTTTTTTCTTATGAATAATCAATCCTAAATATCAAAAATGATCACTTTTAGAAACTTTATGATCTTCAATTTTTATTTTACATTTATCCTTAGTTTTAATTGCACTTAAATTGCATCACCTATTCTGCCTGTCTTACTTAATCTAAAACCTTTAGATTCTAATGCATTTCTTTAAATTCAAATTTTTGATTAACTCCAACCTTAATTTCATCAACTAGAGCTATATCATCTAAAAAATATACACAATAGAATATCATCTTAAATATATTTTCTAAGTTCATTCATAACTAATACAAAAAGGTAAGGAATAAGAGTAGATCTTTAATGGAAACCTATTGTAATTCAAAATTTACTAGTATTACCACTATATTTCTTATACAAATAATCGCTCCATCACACATGCCTTTTATTACGTTAATATGCCTAACAAATACTCATTTTTTTCTAATACCCACCATAAGACTTTTCTAAGGATTCTATTGCCAGCTTTCCCTAAATAAAAACTTTGCGAGGATCTTATCTCTTTTCTATATACTTCTCTATTAACTCCTAAGAAAAATATAGCTTTTATAGTTAACCTTGTTAGCATAAAACCAAATAAATTCATCGATATTTTTATAGTATATTTCAATCTATGATCAATTACCTTCTCCCAAAGTTTCATAATATGCCTCATGAGTCTCGTACCATGATAGTTATATAAGTTTTGAATATCTTTAATATTCTTATAATTGGTATTATAATGTACTTACTCTATTCATCGACTACTTTCTTAGTCTTTAAGATCTTGTTAAATAAATTTTTCGCTCAAGTTATTCTTACATCACTTAAACATTTTCAAACCTTTATAAAAATTGTCAGATCCCATTACTCTTCATATTTTCATCTTTTGCATACCTATTTTACATGAAATATCTTAATTTTACAAGTATATATCATATTTTTATCTCCAATCAAACTATTAAAACATCCTAAATTATTTATATGATTTTTTTAATAATATATTAAAATAGCTTCTCCATCTTTCTTTGATCTCATCCTTCTTAATTGAATTTTTTTAATCATTATCTTTGATCCATCAACCCAAATCGCATCTCTAATTTTTTTCTCTATCTTCTAATTATATATACATACATACATACATACATACATACATACATATATATATTCTCTTCATTTTAGTTTTTAATTTGTGATATAATCCTTTATATGACTTCAATTCAATCTTTTATACCGTCTTTTAACTTTTTTTGTCAGACATCTTATAATTTTCTTATACTTTTCTATTCCTGCATTTAAATAGTTTTTTATAGCATCTTCTTTTAACCTTAATTGCTAATTAATTTTTTCATTCCACATCAAGTTTTCTTATTATATGACCTTTTTTTCTTTTGACTTTTTTAGTACCTCTATACTTATTTTATAATACTATCAGCCATTTGTTCCTATATGATATCAATTTTCTCATATAGACTCTATTTTTCTTTCTTCATCTTTCTATTCTTAAAAGCTATTAGTTTCTCTCCCTTCAAATGCTACCACAAGATACTCGGATTCTTATACTCTTTAGTCTTTCTCCTTCATTTTTGAAAACAAGTAATACAATTTTAAGTTTTTCTCTTTTTTTGGGTTGGAATTATTCCTGCTTAATTGAAGACTTTTAAAGAGTTGGTGTGAAACCAATAGTTATCTTCTTTGATGGTACTATTTGCATCAATGTATCTATAATTTCTACTAGGCCATGAAATTTGATGTAACTATGAATGCAAAGGAATGAGTTAAATTAAGAGTATTGTTAGTCCAGGATCTTTGAACCAGTTCAAAGCACCTCACATCTTAGATATGGATGTGAATGTGATAGCTAGCTATGATGTGATAAGTTTATCATGATTCATGGAAGCAACAACACTATACATGTAGATGCGGATGTAAAACAATGGCACTATCGGTCTGTTGCTACTATTGTAAAAATATTGTCATACAATGATTGAATTGTACAAAAATAAGTGTATAGCACAACTGGGTATACACATTGAACAAACTCAATCTCTCCAACTCATGACGCGTCAAAATTAAATAGTCAGGTATGCCCTCATATTGTGAAACTTTGTGAAGAAACAATTTACTTATAAAAATGAATGAGACATACGGTAAAGAGAGTATCCCATCAAGTTTATGATGTCAATCAAAATGTTGGTGCTCTCATGATACACTAGTTTATTGGCAACTAAACTTTGCAATGGCAGAACTAAAACGGGTGCTATACCATAAGCATGAAATTTCAACCAAAAGATTTTGACTATTCGATTGAGGAACGTAATACTTGCATATAGAATTTTAAAGTTACCTAGTCAAACATGGTCTGAAACTTATCGAGTTTGAACCATCTCAGCGAACACTTATGGCTGAAATAGGTTGTAACCTCCAACACTTCTCAATCTTAAATTGTGCCTAGATTCAAATGAATCGGTTTTAGGTGAAAATATATTGGATAGAGGTCAAAAACTATGAAAGGGCTAGGCATTTTTCAAATTTTCAGAAACATTAAAAACAAAAGATCTTCTAAAGCCATTATTTCTTTGGAACAAAAGTGAAAGTTATTTTTTAATAATATGGCTCTACCTTAAAAATCCCATAAAAGTATTTATTTATACCAAGTGTCAAGAAAAGTTGGTCAAGGCTTATGCAAATAGTCGCTAATACTTCACTGTTTTCCTGATTCCAGTTGCAATCAGGTCATTTCTTTTTGAGAAGTGTTGTAAAATAGTGGAATTTAAAGGGTAAAACCAATGCTTTTAGAATTCTTTAATCAACCTGACAGAAATGAATCTCTTATAACTTGTAGAACATGGCACCTTCAAGACATATGTATATACTGCCTCCTCATTCAAAAATTCTGGATTGCATAAAAAAATTTCAAAATGTTCTAGCAGAAGCTTTACATATTTCAAGTCATACAATTAAAATCCTCAAATGACATAAGTTTCCAGTGCATGTACATACAACGGAAAATGAATCAACTCAATGTATCAACATACAATGAATAAATCTAAAAGAAAATCTTATACAATGAATAAATCTAAAAGAAAATCTTGTTGATTGACAATATCAGCTAATCTAATTATCTTGATATTAACAACGATCCACCTCCTAAAATTCCAAGCAACAAGATGAAATATTTCTTTTGTGGATGTATTTCTCTGTCCTCAGAAACCTTCCTAATGACTTGAAGAGATTTCCAATTCAGTATACATAATAACCGAACAATAACAAAGCCAAAAAACATATTGTATATATTTTAAGCCTTTTTAGTATAGCCACGCAGCTTCAAACAACTACATACACCATTTCACCAGGAAAGAATTCACAAAGATCCCGTTTGTTTACCCAAAATCCAATACTCCAAGAGCATGATGCCATAAGGGTACTAAAAACCCAGTCAGTTTTGACAAACAGGAAGAGAAGATGCAGATCATATCTTTCATCCAATCATAAAAGAGTAAAGAAGAAGCGACATAAATACTGATGGGGCCAATAAGCCCCACGGGAGAAGGCAGCCGAGTACTGACTCGCTCAATGAGAGGATACCAAAATCTACACCAAGGTGGAGGACTAGCCATCAAGAAGTTCAAAGGGATTCTCTCACCGACTCCAACGTCGGCCTCTTCCGACCAACCCCAGCGTTGGCCTCTTCCGACCAACCCCATTGGCCATCTTTCAACCGACTCCAGCATCGGTATCAGTAACCGACCCCAGCGTCAGCCCTCTTCCGACCGACTCCAGCGACGGTATCAGTAACCGACCCCAACGTCGGCCCTCTTCCGACCGACTCCAGCGTCGGTCTCTTCCGACCGACTCAAGCTCTAGGCGGCCGACTCCAAGTCTTCTCCCGACTCCAGTTCCCGGCTCTCAACAGTCTCAGCCGACGACCCAGCTCCTGGTCATCTCAGTCGACACCATGGACTCCACATGGCGTGCACCACCCAAGCAATGCTCCAACGGCCACATGAAGGAAGGCTACGTGTGTACATCCAGGAGCAACTCCAGCCGGCCTCCCAGGTAAGATCCGACTCGGCCACCCGGGCTGCGCCCCCAGCTTCCCTCCGTGACTTCAAGTCGGTTTCAACAACCACCCGAGTAGTGCCCTAGCGGCCGCACTGTGGGGCCCACGTGCCTGGCCCTACCACTTACCACTATCTACATAGATAATAGACGTACGGCATGGGGAACATATCTGGCAAGCATCGTAACGGTTGCCCACGCCTTGCAAGCCTGCAACAGCCTACAGCAACCGTTCAAATCAAATGGCCACCCACGCCTGGCCCACCAACCATGCAGCCATCCATATCTGATGAGACATGAACTGCAGCTCTGACATGCCACAAAGAGACAAGCCCCACTGTTGCTGCCCCTATTATAAATGCTCTGACAAGTGGTCACACCCCAAGTCTCACAGACTCCAAACATCAAAAAATGAATAAAAGGAACCCCTGATCAGGTAAGCTAAGCTAAGCCCAAGTAAGGCACTCAAGCCCTTACACGCTCACACAGAGAGCACTTCTCTAAGCCTCTCTCTCTTTCGAGCTTCCTTAAGCTCACGGCTGTTGCCTAGTGCACTAACTTGAGCGTTGAAGGGTTTCCGCTAGAATCTTTGGTCCCTGAGACTTTTTGCAGGCTCCAATCGAGGTGAAGCCCGCCGAAAGATCCTAGGCTCGCTGGAGAAGGCGACCGAATGCTCGTGGACGTTTGAGGAGGGTGATCTGGCTACAACAGATTGGTGCGCCAAGTAAGGGGCGCATTAAAGGAAGGAGAGCTCTATAGCACTAAGCTACAAGCCTTCGCCCCCTCTCAGATGATAATGGTGGTGACGCGCACTCAGGAAGCTTCCACTAGTTATGCTGGGGGGCATCCACAACATATTGAGCAGCAGGAGGCTAACCTTCCTGCTCCACCACCAACTTTGTCCACTCCACAGGACCAACTTGCCATCCTCACCCTGCAAATTCAAGCATTAATAGCAGTTGTCCAAAAGCTCCAGGAGCAATATTTCATGGCCACAACAGCAACCAAGAGCTTTTGCTCCCCTTTTAGCTGCTTCTC
The DNA here is from genome assembly GCA_900491605.1 of Calamus simplicifolius. Taxonomy (NCBI): domain Eukaryota; kingdom Viridiplantae; phylum Streptophyta; class Magnoliopsida; order Arecales; family Arecaceae; genus Calamus; species Calamus simplicifolius. The sequence continues at coordinate 51,437 of UESW01002897.1, forward strand.
AGGCCAGCCGTCATCCATCTCATGGAAGATCTCCCCAACGAGAGACTCACTATCGTCATGCCTCTTCGGAGTACCGTCAACAAAAGCATGCTCAAGCTCATCAGCAAAAGCACCATCAAGCTTACCAACAAGCACCACAATCATGAAGCCCCCAAGCGAGGGTACCAGCACCTTTCATCCCCAGCCAATATGATTCCCTAAGGGGGCAGGTCACCAGCATGCTGAAATATTCAAATCAGCAGAAGTAGAAATTTCTCCAAAGATGCTTCACAAAGGAGCTCCAGGCCACCCAAGTAAGACCTTTAGTCTTTTTACAGTATGAAAATCAACTTCTCAACAACTCCTTTGGCCGGCGAGAAAAAACCCCCGAGGCGGTTCAAAAAAGGCTCCCGACGGTCTTGGCGACTCTCGGATCACCCCTTGAGCCGACCAAAGAAACCCCCAAGATGGTTATGAAGAAAAAGAACCCCGACGGTCTTAGTGACTCTCAGATCACCATTCGGGCCGGCCAAAGAAACCCCTGAGGCAGTTACGAAGAAAAAGGACCCCGACGGTCTCAGCGACTCTTGGATCACCACTCAAGCTGGTTGAAGAAACCTCCAAGGCGGTTACGAAGAAAAAGGACCCCAATGGTCTCAACGACTCTCGGATCACCACTCGGGCCAGCCGAAGAAACCCCCAAGGCGGTTACGAAGAAAAAGGACCCTAACGGTCTCAGCGACTCTCGGGTCACCACTCGGGCCGGTCGAAGAAACCCCCAAGGTGATTATGAAGAAAAAGAACCTTGACGGTCTCAGCGACTCTCGGATCACCACTCGGATCGATCGAAGAAACCCCTGAGATGGTTACAAAGAAAAAGGACCTCGACGGTCTCAGCGACTCTCGGGTCACCACTCGGGCCAGCCAAAGAAACCTCCGAGGCGGTTCCAAAGAAAAAGCTTTTAAGCCTTTAATCGGTGTCGACATCGAATATGACGCAAAGGCAAAAAGCTACAAAAGTTAGGTACACTACACTTTGAGAAAAAGTTTCTTTTCATTAATGTTTGAATGCATTATAGGAAAACTGACAAAGTCGGGCTACAAAAATATTCAAGTAAACAAAAATACAAGGGCCTATGCCCCGGAGGACCCTGATCTGTCCTCGGCATCATTCCTCTCTGGCTCCTCCTCTTCTTCGGCGTCTCTAGGTTGGATGTCTTCAAGACCAATGATGTTGAAGACTTGAGACACCTTGTCCTTGCAATGTTCGAAGCCTTTGAAGAACGCATCGATGGCCGCTTCTGATACCTCCGAGATGAAAGCTTCGGAACCCTTGAACCGCTCCACAGCATTTTGGGCCCCAGTCTTGCCATGGCCTCAGCTACCTTAACCTTAGCAGCCCTATCCCCGACTTTAGCAGCTTTATCTCAGCTTCAGCAGCTTTATCTCAGCCTCAATGACTTTATCTCTGCTTCAGCGATTTTATTTCAGCTCAATGGCTTCATCGCAACCTCAGCGGCCTTACCTCTGCTTCAGCAGCTTTATTTCAGCCTCAATGGCTTTATCTCAGCCTCAGCGCCTTATATTAGCTTCAGCAGCTTTGTCTCAGCCTCAGCGGCTCCATCTCAGCCTCAGCGGCTCCATCTTAGCCTCAACGGCTTTATCTCAGCCATAACGGCTCCATTTCAGCCTCCACGGCTTTATTTTTGCCTCAGTAACTTCGTTTTAGCTTCGGCGGACAATGGCCAACCGGATAAGGCCTTTGCTCAAATTGTGCACTCGCAACAGGTTAACGGTGCTGGTCACTCTTAGCCAGCCAAAAGATGAAGACCAAGTCAACTCATAGTTGGGAGAGACCAACTCCCCAACTCATTAACAGATAGCCACTTCCAAATTTCATGCCAAAAGAAAATCTAAAAGTCAACTTACGGTTGGGAGACACCAACTCCCCAGCTCATAGTTAACGAGGCTGGTTGCTCTCAGCCGACCAAGAAGATTCAGCCAGCTTCCTGGGTAGGACTCCGATCCGTTCGGCCACCCAGGCTGCGCTTCATCTCTGCCTCAATGGCTCAACTCTGCCTCAGCAGCCAATGGCAAATTAGGTAAGGCCTTAACTCAAATTATGCACTTGCAATATATGTCAATAAGTTGCCCTCAGCAAGCTAATTACAAGACCAAGTCACAGCGGAAGAGACCAACTTCCTAGCTCACAGTTGACGGGCATCCACTTCAAGACCCTGTATCGGAAGAGGATTATTGGTTGCCCTCAGCCAGTCAAAGGTAATCAACTTACCACCAACATTGCTTAAAGCTTTTTGAGTAGACAAATGCACAGCTTTAGAGAGCATGCAGACATGGTCACAAGTCCACACAAGGTAAATAAAATTATCAACATCAGAAGCAGTGCAAAAAGAAAAGAACTCTATTAAGGGGTAATCAAAACTGAAGCCAGTATGTAAAGGCAAGTCAAAAGAATTCTACACTCCCTTCGCTTGGCAGATGCAAGGTACGCGATCGCACAAGCTCAGGAGTATGGGCATATGATGGGGCCAATAAGCCCCACGGAAGAAGGCAACCGAGTACTAACTCGCTCAATGAGAGAATACCGAAATCTTCACCAAGGCAGAGGACGTAGCTATCAAGAAGTTCAAAGGGATTCTCTCACCGACTCCAGCGTCGACCTCTTCCGACCGACCCCAGTGTCGGCCTCTTCCACCAACTCCAGCATCGGTATTAGTAACCGACCCCAGCGTCGGCCCTTTTCCGACCGACTCCAATGTCGGCCTCTTCCGACCGATCCCAGCATCGGCCATCTTCCGATCGACTCCAGCGTCGGTATCAGTAACTGAACCCAGCGTCGGCTATCTTTCGACCAACTCAGGCTCTAGACGGCTGACTCCAAGTCTTCTCCCGACTCCAGTTCCCAGCTCTCGACAGTCTCAGCCGACGACCCAGCTCCCGGTCATCTCAGTCGACTCCGTGGACTCCCCATGGCGTGCACCACCCAAGCAGTGCTTCAACGGCCACGTGAAGGAAGGCTACGTGCGTACATCCAGGAGCAACTTCAGCCGGCCTTCCGGGTAAGATCCGACTCGGTCACCCAAGCTGCGCCCCCAGCTTCCCTCCGCGGCTTCAAATTGGTTTCAGCAATCGCCCGAGCAGTGCCCAGCTGCCACACTGTGGGGCCCACATGCCTGGTCCTACCACTCACCACTATCTACACAGGACAATAGACGTGCAACGTGGAAAACATATTTGGCAAGCACCATAACGGCCGCCCATGCCCTGCAAGCCTGCAACAGCCTGCAGCAACCATCCAAATCAAATGGGCACTTACTCTGACGGGATCTGGCCTACCAACCATGCAGCCACCCATATCTGACGGGACATGGCCTACAGCTCTGACATGCCACAAGGAGACAAGCTCCACTGTTGTTGCTCCTATCATAAATGCTCTGACAAGTGGTCACACCCCATGTCTCACAGACTCTAAGCATCAATAAAATGGGTAAGAAGGACCCCGATCAGATAAACCAAGCTAATCCCAAGTAAGACACTCAAGCCCTTACACGCTCACACAGAGAGCACTTCTCTAAGCCTCTATCTCTTTTTTGAGCTTTCTCAAGCTCATGGTTGTTGTTCAGAGCACTAACTTGAGCATCGAAGGGTCTTCATCGGAATCTTCGGTCCCGAGACTTTTTGCAGACTTCCAATCGAGGCAAAGCCTACCGAAAGATCCTAGGCTCATCGGAGAAGGCGATCAAATGCTTGCGGACGTTCGAGAAGGATGATATGGCTACAACAAATACTTTGTGCTAAAAAAATTCACTTTATTTCTCTTTCAGAAAACCTCGTAACGGCTTGAACGGATTTCCAGTTCACTCTACATGGTAATGGAACAATAGAGAAGCAAATAAACGTATTTGTATATATTTTAAGCCTTTGGTAGCCTTGCAAATTTATCCAGCTACACACACCATCAGACTCAGAAAACTAACTCTTCTGCCCTAAAATCACTGCTCCAAGAACATGGCATCAAAAGGCTCCTCAAATTTCAGTAAAGCTATAATTTTGACAAACAGTAAGAGTAGATGCAGATCATACCTTTCATCCAATTACAAAAGAGTCAAGCAGCATCTACAAAGACACAAGCACAAAGACAATTCTCTGATCGAGACCCAATACTTTTTTTTTTTTGAAGGAAAAGTGAGAGAAGGAGCAATTCCCCCACCGAATTTTATTAATCAATGTTGTGAGACAACAATAACCATCCAATTCAAACATAATGGAACAACAAGAAAAAGAAAAAGAAAAAGGAAAAACATTCAGATCATAGCAGCAACAGCATCCTTCCAGCTCAGTGATTCAAATTAACAGTCCAGATATCATATCCCGACTAATTGTGATCCAAACAACATAAAAAACACAAATTTTTGCCTATGATTTCGAATCTGAAATAGAGGGGATCGACATTTTGAAAAAGGAGATGGAGATATCGATCACTAACCATGATGTCCATGTGGAGCCAATCGGCTCCGAATCGGACCATCTTGTCCGCCTCCGACGCCAGATTCGCAAAATCCGACGACAGCATCGACGGCGCGATCTTCGCCTTCACCGCCATCGCCTACTCTCTCTCTCTCTCTCTCTCTCTGCGCCCCCCACACGCTGTCTCAGAAAAGAGCCGGGGTTGGTGGACGGACGAGCGAGAAGGGTAGGTCGGGTCGAGGGTGGAAGGCTGGAAATCCATGCCCGGATGATTCATGGGAATCATGGAATTTGGTCGGCTAACTGTTCCCATCCGACCGCACCGGAGCGGTTGGTTTGGTCTGCGTGGAAGTTTCACGTCCCGTTTTGGGCAGCTGGATTGTGTCCGGTAAAGATGTTTACCGGACGCGGAATGAGACCGGACTGTATAGACAGTCCATCCGATCGACCATTATGGACCGCCCCTTCAAGCCCTGCGGCCTGTTATGAGCCCAACGGGCCCATGGCTCAATATTGGCTGATCCATTAGACGCACCAAGCCTGGCATGCGGGGCCGGCCTGCCAGGCAGCCAAATGATAAAAGGACAAAAATAGCCTCCCCCAACGACAGAACAAAGAAAAAAAAGGAAAAGTCTTTGTACACCGTTCTCGGTGCAGCAAGGCCTACATGGGCTACACCGTCTCTTCTGATTAGTCCATGTGGAGCTTACGTGGATGACGGTGCCGGGCGGTATGGCCCTGCTACAATGTAACGTTCTGAACGTGACGGGCATTTAAAGCAGTTCGCTTTTTTTTAAAATTAGCATGCGGACGAAAATGCCCTTTTCCTCCATCCTACGCCATTTTACGTTGAATTTCATCTGTGCAAGAAGAACTCTCTTTCTTCCCCTTTCTTCCCCTCGCTTTGGATTTCGAATGCATCACCGGAATCAGTTGAGCACGAACCGTCGCCCTTGCTCTGAGAGTCCGGTCGAAAGAAAATATTTTAGCTTCGAGGCTGGAAAACCTGGCTACTGGAGTCTTTGTACAAAAACTTTTGAAGGAAATGTCGTCCGCAGCATAAAACATTCTTTCGTTATGAGGTTGTTATGGTTTATGATCTTGACGATAGGGTTTTCTACTAGGGTGTCGTGGGTTTTCAACTAATGCTTTGTCTTAACGTTTTGAACTATGGTGTCGTGGCGAGTTTCCAACTAGGGTGTAGTGGTTTTTTCTGCAAGGGTGTCGTGGGTTTTGAACTAATGCTGCTTGTCTTAACGTTTTGAACTAGGGTGTCGTGGGTTTTGAACTAGGGTGTCGTGGATTTTGAACTAGGGTGTCATGGGTTTTGAGCACGGGTGTCGTGTGTTTTGAGCATGGGTGTCGTGGGATTTTATTAGGGTGTCGTGGCTTTTGAGCACGGGTGTCGTGGGTTTTGAACTAGGGTGTCGTGGGTTTCAACAAGATAAGAGCGAATGGCAGCAAACACCCCAGGAGTACCTCGCCCCCCTCGTGAACAGAAACCTTCAATGAAGAGAGTGTGGGGAAGCCAAATACTGCGATACCCTAGTACCAATGCTGCAATACCCGTGCTTAAAACTGACCACGGAGAGAATCCCCGCGACACCCCTAGCTTTAGGGCGACGACACCCTAGCTTTAGGGCGATGACACCCATTCTTACAAATGACCACGGAGAGAATCCCAGGGACACCCCTGTGGAATTCGGCCAAAAATCATTCGCGACACCCCAGTTGAAATCTCATGACACCCTAGCTTTAGGGCGACGACACCCATGCTTACAAATGACCACAGAGAGAATTCCCGCGAAACCCCTGCAGAATTCGGTCAAAAATCATTCGCGACACCCCAGTTGAAATCTCATGACACCCTAGCTTTAGGACGACGACACCCGTGCTTACAAATGACCACGGAGAGAATCCCCGCGACACCCCTGTGGAATTCGGCCGAAAATCATTCATGACACCCAGTTGAAATCTCATGACACCCTAGCTTTAGGGCAACGACACCCGAGCTTACAAATGACCACGGAGAGAATCCCAGTGACACCCCTGTGGAATTCGGCCGAAATCATTCGCGACACCCCAGTTGAAATCTCACGACACCCTAGCTTTAGGGCGACGACACCCGTGCTTACAAATGACCACGGAGAGAATCCCCGCGACACCCTGTGGAATTCGGCCGAAAATCCTTCGTGACATCCCAGTTGAAATCTCACGACACCCTAGCTTTAAGGCGACGACACCCATGCCTAAAACCGACCACGGAGAGAATCCCCGCGACACCCCCTGGTGGAATTCGACCGGAAACCCTTCGCGACACCCCAGTTGAAATCTCACGATACCCTAGCTTTAAAGAGATGACACCCGTGCTTAAAACTGACCATGGAGAGAATCCCCACAAAACCCTAGTTTGAATTTGGCCGAAAATACTTCGCGACACCCCAGATGTAATCTCACGACACCCTAGCTCTAAGGAGACGACACTCATGCTTAAAACTGACCACGGAGAGAATCCCAGCGACACCCTAGTTCGAGTTCGGCCGAAAATCCTTCACGACACCCCAGTTGAAATATCACGACACCCTAGCTTTAAGGAAAGGATACCCTTACTTAAAACTGACCACATAGAGAGTCCCCCTGACACCCTAGTTTGAATTCGGTCGTAAATCCTTCGCGACACCCCAGTTGAAATCTCACGACACCCTAGCTTTAAGGCGACGACACCCTTACTTAAAACTGACCACATAGAGAATCCCCACGACACCCTAGTTCGAATTCGGCCGTAAATCCTTCGCAACACCCTAGTTGAAATCTCACGACACCCTAGCGTTAAGGCGACGACACCCTTACTTAAAACTGACCACATAGAGAATCCCCGCGATACCCTAGTTCGAATTCGGCCATAAATCCTTTGCGACACCCAGTTAAAATCTCACGACACCCTAGCTTTAAGGCGACGACACCCATGCTTAAACAAGGCGGGAATTTTGACGTCACCCTAGTACTAATTCGACGACACCCTAGTAACTCAGTCATGCCATCTTTTCGAGAAAAGTTGCAAAACGTGGGCAGTTCCTATGGGTTTGCGGGTCAGTGTGATGTGATCGTGGTGATCCTGGTGTCCTTTCGTATTTCTCTGAGGTCGGCATAAACCCTAGAGGTCATTCGTCTTTTGCTCGAGAAGCCATCCTTTTGCTCGAGAAGCCATCCTTCGTCTCTTGCTCGAGAAGCCACTGGTCTCCTAAATTTCTTCCATAGTTCATTCTTCCGTATACTTCATTCATGGAGATGAGTGCTTTTGTTTGTGGACGAAGACCACGAACAAAGAAGAAGCAGACGGAGAAAATGGCAGAACAATGCAAGGACATGGTTCTTCGTTCGAATGAGGATGCGGCTCCTTCAGGTATGTTTATCACTATGTTAAAATATTATGATATCCTCTCTTAAAATTTCATGACAAGTATGTCTTATGTCTTACCTCCTATTTTAGTTGACATGAAAATTGTTCCAGTCCCCCCAGTGAAGGCTTCCCAGCTGTTTAAGAATAGTTGCAGGCCGGTCGTATACGTTCAGAAGGTTTGGAAGATGGGGTTCACTAGACGGCATACAAAACTTATTTGAAGGACCCCATTTGGTGCCTTCGTCGACATGTAGACGTTCACAGTCGACGGGCGACTGCTAGCAGACATCATAAGATGTCACAATGGAGGCGACGAGTTTATTTTCTGTGGAAAGCCAGTTCTATTCAGTGCTGACAAAGTCGCACTCATTCTGGGACTTCCAGCTCATGGGAAGAAGATCGACACGTCCAGCCAATTGTTCAACGGAAGGTTGTTCAGACGGTTTGGCTAGGGTTTAGATCTTCGCCAAGAAGGTTTGGAGAAGTTAATATTTCAACTCCGATCATCTAAGGTACATGAGGATGTCGAGGACACCGTCCGACTTTGGATCGCATACATGTTGGCCATGTTTTTGGCTCCAAAGTCTAATCAGAGATGTCCACGGTATCTCATCCAGCACTTGGATGACTTAAGTCAACTGTATAGCATCGACTGGGCTTCCGCGCTGAAGGAGTTGATTGTTCTGGCTCTCCCAGAAATAGCTGCTTGCTTGCGTTCCAAGGAGCCGATGCACTCAAAGAATGCAAAAAAAATTAGGAGGCAACCTACCCTGTTCGGATGCTCGGCTGCACTGGTGGTAAGGATTATTGAGACGCATAAGTAGTGTTCTTAGTATAATTTTTTTGTAATATTACATTATTTAATATCCAAAAAATATCATGTTCTGGCGTGGTTCCTCGAGCACACATCAATGCGAGAACCAGCATACCCTGATAAACTAACCCGGCTGTTGAAGTGGTATGACCACCAAATGAAGATCCAGTCGGTTCGGGTTGCCGACTTGCAGCCTCACGACTTGGTAAGCTAGTACATTGCTCCATTGCTCTGACCATATTTTTCAACTTAATGCGTCAATATGTTCACTTAATATTAATTTGTTATCATCTTGCGTTGCAGATGGAGGGAGCTACTGTACCACTGTCAGAAGAGCGTTGGCTTCTCACTCAGCAGAATGTAGCATCCCCTCAACCAACAGATACCTGTGCCCCTCAACCAACGGATAGCTGCGCAGGATGTGCCGAGTTAAGGACTGAATTGGAGTGCGTTAAGGATCAACTTGACGATGTCAGGCATAGGCTGTCCATTGCTGAGAGCCTCCTCAGTTCACTCCTCAGAAAGGAAAGTAATGCAATAAATGAGGAGGACAAGGGAGACGGGAAAACAGAGAAGGTGCATTCCCTGGAGTTGGTCCTCCGCGAGCCTGGTAATGGAAATAGTAAGGAGAAGAAGATGGAGGAGGACCATTCATCCGAGTGTCCAATTGAGACGGGGAATGCAAAAGCAGAGGAAAAGAGATTGGAGGGGGATTCATTGGATGATAAAACAGAGCATGGGAATGAAAATAAAGATGAGTCCATATCCGATAATAAACTTAGCACCCCTGCGCCAAAGGGTGATAATATGGACATAGAAATCGTTGGAGTGCCTTCGCTTGTTAGGAGGGTTAAAAAAGAGCCGAGGAAACGTAAGGCATCCACGGTCGTCGGAGAATGTTATGAGACAACCCGTCCTAAAAAGTTGGCGAAGACAATGGGCACGTCTAAGCCCAACACAACGGTCGAAGATGACCAAATTATTATTCAAAATTTTTTGAGCGAACGACTAACCGACGAGATCGTCTACACCAATATGTTTTCTGGCGTTGTAACAAGAAAAATCTTCAAGATCTCATTAACAATGAAATGATAATAGATGATGTAAGTATATCAAGAAACCTGTTCTAGTTGTTGATTTTAGAATTATATTAATCGTTTACATTGCATTGGCAGATAATTGATTCCGGCCAGGAGTTTCTGATGCGCAACTGGATAGAGCATCCGGACCGATACCATAAGTGCATATTTGCATCAGTTTTCGTATCCGCTCTGTGTCTGACTTCCTCATCACCTGCTCATGAACTCGCTGGAACATCAGGGACCTCGATATTTGATAATGTATCGGATGAAGATAAGGCCCAATTCTGGTTTCTTTTCACCATAATAAACTCTGATAACTCGCACTGGCATTTGGTTGCTGTCGACATGGAAAGAAAGGTGTTCATGCACCTGAATTTTATATTTAATGCAAATGCACAAATTTTATATTGCGAGCAGGGGTGTCCTCGATGTATTCATATGTTTGCCTTCGTAGGTTTTCGCCTTTCGGGTGTCGCCGCGCAAGATCTAGGGAGTCGCTAGCCAGGAGCTGGGATGTTGTCGCGCTAAAATCTTTGGTGTCCATTCGCGAGTACTGGGATGTCGTAGGTTTCTGCCTTTCGGGTGTTACCGGGCAAGAGCTAGGGAGTCGCTAGCCAGGAGCTGGTGTGTCGTCGTGCTAAAATCTTCAGTGTCCGTTCACGAGTACTGGGATGTCGTAGGTTTCCGCCTTTCGGGTGTCGCCGGGCAAGAGCTAGGGAGTCGCTAGCCAGGAGCTAGGGTGTCATCGCGCTAAAATCTTTGGTGTTCATTCGCGAGTACTGGGATGTCGTAGGTTTCCGCCTTTCGGGTGTCGCCGCGCAAGAGCTAGGGAGTCGCTAGCCAGGAGCTGGGATGTCATCGCGCTAAAATCTTTGGTGTCCGTTCGCGAGTACTGGGATGTCGTAGGTTTCCCGCCTTTCGGGTGTCGCCGGGCAAGAGCTAGGGAGTCGCTAGCCATGAGCTGGGGTGTCATTGCACTAAAATCTTCGGTGTCCGTTCTCGAGTACTGGATGTCGTAGGTTTCCGCCTTTCGGGTGTCGCCACGCAAGAGCTAGGGAGTCGCTAGCCAGGAGCTGGGGTGTCGTCGCGCTAAAATCTTTGGTGTCTGTTCGCGAGTACTGGGATGTCGTAGGATTCCGCCTTTCGGGTGTCACCGCGCAAGAGCTAGGGAGTCGCTAGCCAGGAGCTGGGATGTCGTCGCGCTAAAATCTTCAGTGTCCGTTCGCGAGTACTGGGATGTCGTAGGTTTCCCGTCTTTCGGGTGTCACCGGGCAAGAGCTAGGGAGTCGCTAGCCAGGAGCTGGGGTGTCATCGCGCTAAAATCTTCGGTGTCCGTTCGTGAGTACTGGGATGTCGTAGGTTTCCGCCTTTCGGGTGTCGCCGGACAAGAGCTAGGGAGTCGCTAGCCAGGAGCTGGGGTGTCGTCGTGCTAAAATCTTCGGTGTCCGTCGCGAGTACTGGGATGTCGTAGGTTTCCGCCTTTCGGGTGTCGTCATGCAAGAGCTAGGGAGTCACTAGCCAGGAGCTGGGGTGTCGTCGCGTTAAAATCTTCGGTGTCCGTTCGCGAGTACTGGGATGTCGTAGGTTTTTACCTTTCGGGTGTCGCCACGCAAGAGCTAGGGAGTCGTTAGCCAAGAGCCGGGGTGTCGTCGCGCTAAAAGCACTTCATTTTACTAAAATAGACACCCTATTTTGAAAGCACTTCATTTGCGACCAAGACACCCTAGTTCAAAAGTTACGACACCCATGTTTTATATATGCTCCTGTGTAAGTTGACTCAATACATAAGCATCAAATTCGTCCATCAAAGCTTCGGAAGGTGGTACAATTCTCTCCAGGTCCTCTTCGGTATTAATAGACTGCAACAAGTCTGCCTGATGCTTGAAGCAGCTCTTTCCTTGACCTGATTTTTCCTTGATCTTTTTGACTTCTTCTCGACTCCACTCTTTAATCTGTTCTCTCTCGAGCGACCTTTCCCTAATTTGTTCAGGATCTTGAATTACAAGCTCTGTACATGGTTTAGCTGCGCAGTTGGCATCTACGGCAATTTTGAATATAGGTGTTAGACCATCCATCACTACATTAAATGCATCTTCAAACATAGAGGCTATCTCTGCGAGCTTCATCATCCGATGACTCAGCAAACTATATCTACAATCATTAACATAATATTAACGAAAACAAATATTAAGACATTTCAATTAAAAAATTGTCACTGCGTACCGTGATTTTCATATGCTTTTATCATAACCTTCAGTATTGCAGTCGAATTCGTCGAATTGGTATTTCATGTCCTTGCACCATCTATTCAAGAAGTATTTATCTGGTAAATGAAATACGTCACTTTGATGAAGAACCAACAAGGCATGCCTACACAGGTACCCCTTGAACTGAAAGGATCGGCACTGGCATTGGACATCCTCAATATTTCTATCGTATGACACGATATAATCTTTGATCATCTCCTTGCCGATTCCATCGACTTCAATCCTTTCATACGACTTTGCGGAATATACATAACTGTTGCCAGCTTCCTTGATCAATTTTGTATTTGATGCAGCCATTTCAAGGATCTCATTCTGAATTTTTTTGAAAATGCGCCTTGTATACCTTCCTGCAGCTTGTCTCTCAAAAGGTGATGATGTTTTTAGGAAAGTAATCGTTTGCAACATCCTATTATCTTCCTCATTTTTGGCTTCGTATCTTTTTTCAAGGCATCTTCGTACTTACTTATGAACTCCGTTAGTGTTGTCTTCGAATTTATAAACCCATCGAATAAGTGATTAATGCCCTCGCTCCTTTGTGAAGATGACATCCCTGTTCAAAATTTTGTCAACAAAAAAAAGCATTTAACGCGAACATGAACCAAAGACAATGACATACAAACCTGCGAAGAATGTATCCTTTAGGTAAACTGGGACCCATTTATCCTGACATTCGTAAAGGACATTGAACCAATCTATAGACTTGCATTCTTTATATTTCTCCATAACATGTGCCCACCTTTCCTCGAATGACTGTATGGTCAATGAATCATATATCGCCTCATCGAATCAACCATAAACTTGGGATTTGCCGTGCAAATGTGGCCAATCTTTTCAGGTATCTTCTTCAATATATGCCAAAGACAAAATCGATGTCGTGTGTTAGGAAAAACTTCTTTGACAGCAGCCTCGATTGCCTTATCTTGTCAGTTATTATGGCAATAGGTGCTTGACCACCATTTGCATCCAGCCATGTCTGAAAAACCATTTATATGTCTCAGTACTCTCATCAGACAATAATGCGCATCCAAGCAAGGTGGACTGTCCATGATGGTTGACCCCGACGAATGGACAAAAAGGCATTTGATATCTGTTTGTCAAGTACATTGAGTCAAAGCTTAGAACATCACCGAAGTATGTGCATGCCAATCTTGACCTTGGATGAATCCAGAAGACAGACCTCAGATGACCATTATCATTGAGGTCTAAGGTATAGAAGAAATTGGGATTTCTGAGTTGCATTTCGGCGAAATGAATTACCATCGACTGAGCATCTCCTTCTTTCAGCTTAGACTGACGTTCGCGACAAATGAAGTTACGAGCATCCTTCTCGGTGAAATCCAATTGTCTTCTGCCCCCTTTTCTCCTTGCTATGGCAGAGTATATCTGAGTCGTCGGAACATTCACGGCATGTAAATTGCTGATCTCTGCCTTCTCTGGTGTGCTGATCCTCCTATGCGACCGTAGATAACCAGTTGATGTTATGGACATCCCATGGTTATGTTCTAGAGAAACCTCATCCAATATCCACTTACCACTTGTAGCATTCAGTCTTGCTTTTATGGATGCCATACAATCAACTTTCCCAGTATCCCTATGATTCATACTCTTCTCTGATTTTCTAGATTTTCCTTGCCTCCAACACGCCAGGTGCTTGAAGCAAAGTTATTTTTTATTGTTGGCCCTGCTACACACTGTTGTGATTCCAAAACCAACTCGTTTCGTGTATCCATTGTAGAACGTATATACATCATCTGCTGAATTGAATTCCATTCCAGTTTGAGGAACTACAGTATCATCCACTGCATTTGGAGCGACGGGTGAAGGTGCACGGCCGGGAGTGTTATCGATTTCTTTCCGATCTATAATTTCAGCATCAACTATGAAAATATAGGCACGCAGTCATGAACAATGATATCCATAGATTTAGTTGTCAATATATGCTGACAAAGGATTAGGATTTAGGACACGAAGGTTAAAACAATACGACACCCCAGTTATCATCTGACGACACCCTAGCTTTAAGGCGACGACACCCGTGGGTTCACTGTTAATGCACGTGTGTCGTAGCATTGGTGCTAGGGTATCGTGAGGTTTCAACTGGGGTTTCGCGAAGGATTTTCGGCCTAAATCCAATCCTCCTGGGGTGTCGCGGGGATTCTCACCATGATCAGTTCTAAGCATAGGAGTCGTCGCCTTAAAGCTAGGGTGTCGTGAGCTTTCAACAGGGGTGTCTCGAAGGAGTTTCAGCCGAAATCCAATTCTCCTGGGGTGTCACGGGATTCTTCGCGCGGTCAGTTCTAAGCATGGGTATCATAGCATTGGTGCTAGGGTGTCATAAGATTTCAACTGGGGTGTCGCGAAGGAGTTTCAGCCAAATTCGACAAGGGGTGTCGCGGGGGTTCTCTTCGTGATCAGTTCTAAGCACGGGTGTCGTCGCCTTAAAGCTAGGGTGTCATGAGCTTTCAACAAGGGTGTCTCGAAGGAGTTTCTGCCGAAATCCAATTCTCTTGGGGTGTCGGGGGATTCTCCGCGCGGTCAGTTCTAAGCACGGGTGTCGTAGCATTGGTGCTAGGGTGTCATGAGATTTCAACTGGGGTGTCGCGAAGGAGTTTCGGCCGAATTCGACATGGGGTGTCGCGGGTGTTCTCACCGTGATCAGTTCTAAGCATGGGTGTCGTCGCCTTAAAGCTAGGGTGTCGTGAGCTTTCAACAGGGTGTCTCAAAGTAGTTTCGGCCGAAATCCAATTCTCCTGGGGTGTCGCGGGGATTCTCTGCGCGGTCAGTTCTAAGCACGGGTGTTGTGGCATTGGTGCTAGGGTGTCGTGAGATTTCAACTAGGGTGTCGCAAAGGAGTTTCGTCGAATTCGACAAGGGATGTCGCGGGGGTTCTCTCCGTGATCAGTTCTAAGCACGGGTGTCGTCGCCTTAAAGATAGGGTATCGTGAGCTTTCAACAGGGGTGTCTCGAAGGAGTTTCGGCCGAAATCCAATTCTCCTGGGGTGTCGCGGGGATTCTCTGCTCGGTCAGTTCTAAGCACGGGTGTCGTGAGATTTTAACTGGGGTGTTGCGGAGGAGTTTTGGCCGAATTCAACAAGGGGTGTCGCGGGGTTCTCTCCGTGATCAGTTCTAAGCACGGGTGTCATCGCCCTAAAGCTAGGGTGTCATGAGCTTTCAACAGGGGTGTCTCGAAGGAGTTTCGGCCGAAATCCATTTCTCCTGGGGTGTCGCGGGGATTCTCTCCGTAGTCAGTTCTAAGCATGGGTGTCGTAGCATTGGTGCTAGGGTGTCGTGAGGTTTCAAGTGGGGTGTCACGAAGGAGTTTTGGCCGAAATCCAAATCATCCTTGGGTGTCGTGAGGTTTCCTCTTGGGACGACATAAAACTTACTACGGTAACCGGGTATTTGGCTTCCCGAAACTCTCTTCTGTTCCCCATCCCCTGAAACTCAACGAGGGGGGCGCAACGATTCGATTCCTTTGAACCGCCCACTGAGATGGTGGCACGTGACAATCGAAACACCCGCCAGGAGTACCTTAAATATGGATGGGGAATGCCATCATTCATCACCTTTTCAGCTGATCTTCCAAAATTTTTGTATACTGATATGGCTTCTAGAGGCGAGGGGCGATCGACTGGCCCCCCTGGGAGCCGCCGCACAATAGTAACCATCGATTTGGATGTCTTTGCAGAGTCGCTCGCAAACAGCGAGCGACTCAACAGGGCGGCCGAGCAATACATGGCCGTTTCAATGAGACAGATCGAGGTTCTGCGTCGGGCCAACAGCCAGCTAGAGGGGCAAGTAGAGTCCCTCCAGCACCAGATCGCCGAGTTAGCCCCGCAGCGTGGGGGGAGCTCGACAGCGACCGAAGCAGATGATAAGCCCCAGTGAGGGCCCATGTACTTTTTCCTTTTCTTTCCGTCTTCTCTTTATTTTTTTGATGAATAAAAATAAATTTTAGTAACTTGGGTGTCGCGGGCCTTCTCGCCGTGGTCAGTTATAAGCACGAGTGTCGTCAGATGAGAGCTAGGGTGTCGTGAAGTTTCAGCTGGGGTGTCGTGAACGACGACAGCACCGACTCAGGCTGTTAATGACACCCCAGTTCTTATCTAACGACACCCTAGCTTTAAGGCAATGACACCGATGACGTGACTGTTAAAGCAGGGTGTCGCGGGGATTGTTCTCCATACGGGGTATCGTGGGCCTGCTCTCCAGCGTCATTTATAAGCACGACACACCCTTTATAGCATTTAAAGACACCCCATAGAACAAGCTACGATACCCCGGAAAGCAACATATGAAGATCGCGAAGGTTATAAGCATGGGTGTCGTAGCGTTGTAACTACGGTGTCGCAAGGCTTTTCTCAAGCATTCATTTGGAGCACAGGTGTCCTAGGCTTGTAACTATGGTGTCTTAACAGTATATCAGGGGTGTCGTAGCTTTAACGATGACACTAGAGCTAGGGTGTCGTGAAGTTTTAACTGGGGTGTCGCGAACGACGACAGCACCGACTCAGGCTGTTAACGATACCCCAGTTCTCATCTGACGACACCCTAGCTTTAAGGTGACGACACCGATGACATGACTGTTAAAGCGAGGTATCGCGGGGATTGTTCTCCATACGGGGTGTCGCGAGCCTGCTCTCCAGCATCGTTTATAAGCATGACACACCCTTTATAGCATTTAAAGGCACCCCATAGAACAAGCTACGACACCCCGGAAAGCAACATACGAAGATCGCAAAGGTTATAAGCATGGGTGTCGTAGCGTTGTAACTACGGTGTCGCGAGACTTTTCTCCAGCATTCGTTTGGAGCATGGGTGTCCTAGGCTTGTAACTACGGTGTCTTAACAGTATATCAGGGGTGTCGTAGCTTTAACGATGACACTAGAGCTAGGGTGTCGTAAAGTTTTAACTGGGATGTCACGAACGACGACATCATCGACTCAGGCTGTTAACGACACCCCAGTTCTCATCTGACGACACCCTAGCTTCAAGGTGACGACACCGATGATGTGACTGTTAAAGCGGAGTGTCGGGGGATTGTTCTCCATATGGGGTATCGCGGGCTTGCTCTCCAGCGTCGTTTATAAGCACGACACACCCTTTATAGCATTTAAAGGCACCCCATAGAACAAGATACGACACCCCGGAAAGCAACATACGAAGATCGCAAAGGTTATAAGCATGGGTGTCGTAGCGTTGTAACTACGGTGTCGCGAGGCTTTTCTCCAGCATTCGTTTGGAGCACGGGTGTCCTAGGCTTGTAACTACGGTGTCTTAACAGTATATCAGGGGTGTCATAGCTTTAACGATGACACTAGAGCTAGGGTGTCGTGAAGTTTCAACTGGGGTGTCGCGAACGACGACAGCACTGACTCAGACTGTTAACGATACCCCAGTTCTCATCTGACGATACCCTAGCTTTAAGGCGACGACACCGATGACGTGACTGTTAAAGCGGGGTGTCGCGGGGATTATTCTCCATACGGGGTGTCGTGGGCCTGCTCTTCAGCGTCATTTATAAGCACGACACACCCTTTATAGCATTTAAAGGCACCCCGGAAAGCAACATACGAAGATCGCAAAGGTTATAAGCATGGGTGTCGTAGCGTTGTAACTACGGTGTCGCGATGCTTTTCTCCAGCATTCGTTTGGAGCATGGGTATCCTAGGCTTGTAACTACGGTGTCTTAACAGTATATCAGGGGTGTCGTAGCTTTAACGACGACACTAGAGCTATATGGAGAGGAAATAATGGGGAATATAGGCCGAACCACTCTGACAACACCCCAGTTCATGAGGTATAACATCCTAGTTAAAAGAGTATGGCATTCGTGCTTACAAAACAGTAAACTCTAAACAGTTATGACTCCCAGAATGTCATAACTATTTTTTTTAAGGAAGTTACCCGCGCATTAAATGGTTTGGTCACGCATTAACTAACTCTAACCAGAAAAAACAGTTAATGTAATAAAGGAGCTTTAGAAAGAAGTGGGAAGAAGGACTTTTTACTTCGTGCTGCGGACGACATTTTCTTCAGAAGTTTTTGTACAAAGACTCCAGTAGCCAGGTTTTCTAGCCTCGAAGCTGAAATATTTTCTTTCGACCAGACTCTCAGAGCGAGGGCGACGATTCGTGCTCAACTGATTCCGGTGATGCATCCGAAATCCAGAGCGAGGGGGAAGAAAGGGGAAGAAAGAGAGTTCTTCTTGCACAGATGAAATCCAACATAAAATGGCGCTAGGATGGAGGGAAAGGGTATTTTCATCCGCACGCTAATTTTAAAAAAAAGCGAACTGCTTTAAATGCCCATCACGTTCAGAACGTTACATCATAGCAGAGCCATACCGTCCGGCACCGTCATCCATGTAGGCTCCACGTGGACCAATCAAAGAGGCAGTGCATCCCATGAAGGCCTTGTTGCACCGGGGGTGGTGTACAAAGACTTTTCCAAGAAAAAAAGACAGACAGCATTTTCATTCAATTCTCAAAATACCTTTTGTAATAGCAAAAATTGGCTAGTTTTCAAGGGTATTTTAATCTTTTGGTTAAGAAGACATATTTAATCCAATGGTTATAAACAGATAGTTTTCAAAGTTATTTGAATCATTTGGAAGCCTCTTAATATTTATAAATAGGTTACAACCCTTCTCGCTCAAGCCACACTAAGTCACAAGCTCTTTAAACCTTTCTAAAGCTCCCCTAAACCTTTTTCATCTTTCTACAAGTCTTTCAAATTCTCTTAAGCTATCTTTATTTTTTTTTTTCCTTTTTTTTCTTTCTAGTTAGTTGTTTCAATCTCTCTCTACTCTTTACTCTTATTCTTTATCCTTTACAATTAACAATGTTCGGTGCTGATAGCTCTCATCAACCCTATGGCCAAGAGTTCAAGTTCAACATTAATATGATAGTGTATGAGGCATACTAGTCACAGATTGAACTCGTGTCTCTAAGCCCGCTATTGTCACTGGTGCCACATCAACGGCCATCGGGTCCAAAACTAAATCTAAGGCCTCTAAAGTTTAGTTGTACTTCAGCATTAAGGATACCATTGGCAAGGGGCTTCGTGTAATCTATAAAGTCTATAAGAAGGATTATAATTGTGACACTTTGGGGAATCGATCACTAGGTTAAAAGAAACATAAGAGTGCAATACCTAAAGCTACTTAAACTTAGATTAAAATTAGCCAAAAAGGTAAGTTAAGAAATTTTTTTTTTATTCCAAATAATTAAATAGGAAAGAACTATCAAATTTATTATAGATAATGAAATACATTTTATGTTTATTGAGAGTTCAAGATTTGAAAGTTATATGAAAAATGCTTTAAATCTTGCATATAAAAAATTTCTCAAACATGGCTAAATCTAATTGTTTTAAATAATTTCATGATTATAAAGAAAATATAATTTAGTATTTCAAAAATTTGATGGTAGAATAGAACTTATGTCTAATAGTTAGACAAGTGTAGTTGAATTATTTTGTATTTGTATTACCACTCATTTTATTGATTACAATTGGATATTAAAAAATATTAGTTTTAAATTAATTGAATACTTGTACACTACTACCACCATTCATACTCATATCATGCAAATGGTATATGAGTATCACATACATAACAAAAATTTTTAAATTACTTTAGATAATGCATTTAATAATAATGTTGCTGCTGAATTACTCAAACCGCATCTGTATCCTATCTTAGATAAAAAAATTATTTCATATTAGATGTAAATATCATATTATAAATTTAATTATATAAGATGCTCTAAAAGTTATTGAATCATACATAAATAAAGTTAGGGATACTATTAAATATATATATAATCATTAGGAGCTAGAAAAAAGAATTTAAATCTGTATGTAGTGCCCATAGATTAAAATATAAATAATTTTTATTAGATTAAAATATAGATGAAATTCAATATATTTAATGCTACAATCATATTTAGAATATAAAGATATTATTACTATATTTTATAATAGTCACTTCCTTGGTAAACCTTTATTAGAATATCTTTGGTATCATTCTAATGGTATTGTGCAACTTTACATTATTTTTATGAAGCTACTAATATTTTATCTGATACTTATTATCCTATTTTCCCCTTGTTTTGCAATAAATATATAGTATTAGTAATTATTTTTTAGAATATTGAAGTGATAATTTTGAAAGTATAATATTATTGATGGAATTAAAATTTAATAAATATTGGAAATAAATTTTATATTTTTATTGTTTAGCTTTATTTATAGATCTTAGTGTCAAATTACAGGGTCATATAAATATTAGAAGTAATTTTTAAAAATATGAATTGTAAAGTAAATTTAAATAGATTTAAAAAAGAAATTAAAAATTATTAAATGAAATGTTTATATTATATGATTAAAAATATAATGAAGGTAAAAGGTTCTTTTTTTCATGATCGTTTGTAGATATTGCGGGTATTTAGTCTTTGTTATTTAAAAAACAAAGTATCGTAACTTTTTTAAAAAGTGATATTAGAAACGTTATATGGGTTGACACTATGGGCATGCAGGCTGGCACTATGGCATGCAGGCCGGCATGGCACCGCCCATGTGCTAGGCATGGCATGGCTCGGCTCACCTCAAGCCAGGCCTATGGGCTGTGGTAAGCCAATCCCTTGGCATGACATGGCAATCCACACGCTGATCACTATAGCATGGCCTAGCCCATTTGACATCTCTAGTATCCAGCTAGAAGCTTGATAGCATTTTTAAAAAAAATATATTTTAGAGTAAAATATTTTTTCCCTTAAACTTTCACTCAAAATTTTTTTGGTTTGTAAATTTTTAGTTGCTACAATTTAGTCTCTTGTATTTTAAGAATGTTATATTTCTAACATTCCATTACATGGGATTAATTAAAATTGACAAAAAAATTGACATGCTACCCTAAAGCAAATACGTAGACTAGTTGATAGGATGACATGTCTGCGACTCTATTAATTTTAATTGACTTCATATAGTAAAGCATCAAGATGAGACATTTTGAGCCATAAAAACTAAAAGTTTGAGGATCAAAATGAATTGAATGAAAGTTTAAAGGCCAAAATATCTTTTTGCCAATATTTTATATGTGACATAAAAGTTTTTTAAGTGAGGTTAAGTAATTGAGCTTAGAAATTGAGAAATGAATAAATATCGAAACTAAAAGAACTAGTTGAAATTGGTGTTTAACTTATTAAATTTAAACCTATTCACATGCTAATTTAGAATAAAATCTAAAAAGAAAATGCAAATTTTGCATCATGTAGGTATAACAAAATATTTTTTTAGATTTTTGTTCAACTATAGATAAAACTTAGAATGTTTAAAAAGTTTGATGCATCAGAAGTGAATACAAAAATTGATTCATATATTTTTGTTCAATTATGTAATTTTTTTCAAAATTTAATTATTCACTAAAGAAAGAACCATTTTTTTATCAAACTAATGGAACAATTGCCCTTACAAACCTTATTTGTCCAAAACAAACTCCTTCTTATCCTTTTCACTACCACTCATGCATACTATTGTTCATATAGGCCTTATAATCTTCCCCTCCATTCCTATCCATGTTACTCCTCATTTTCCTCTCTCCCATTCCACATCTTCCTCAATATGACTCCATCTTCCTCCTACATCTCACCTCCTATAGCTAGATGATTCATTTTATGATGATAAATCATTTTTTAATTATTTTATTTTATATGGTTTTAACATCTATTTAATTCACTTCATTTGAGAGCATCTTCTTCCTAACCCCAACCCTAATCCTTCTTTACTAGAATCTTACTAGACTTAGGAAAAACCTAAACCTATATTAATAAAGTCAACCAAGTTAAGCCTTTGACTGCAATTTATCTTTATAAATAAGGAAGAAGAAAAAAATGGAAAGGGTGCAAATAATACTCTCTTATATTCCTTAGAGAAAACATAGAAAATTTTACATCATCCCTATAATAATCTTCTTCTTTTTCTTCTTTTTTGAGAGAGGGATGAGTCTAATTCCTACCTTTCTTATTTATTCTCAACCCACCTCTTGAGGTTGATTCTAACCAAAATCAAACCTCCAAGGGCAAGAACTAAAACATCATCCTAGCAAAAGTTTAGCAATCATCTCCAAACACATTTTTAAATGAAATCTTTTCCTAACTTATATTTCCCATATATTTCTCCCTCCTTGCAATCACTAATCCTAGGGTTCCAATTTCAAAAATTTTAAAAAAACTTTCTAATCTATTTCAAAAAGGATAAATATGATGCAATGTAAAGTCCATGATCTTTCTTTCTTCCTAATTAATTCAAAATTAAAAGGGCCTGAACATGTGCCATTTTTGAAATTAGATTTTTTTACTTGCTAATTAAACATAGCATTTTGTTTTTGCTTTTCATATTTCTACTTTATTATTATACTAAGAAATAAATACCCTTTATAGAAAACCATAGGCATCACATTCTAAGCTATTTAGGACTAAAAATAATAAGTGATGATGTGCCTAAATTACATTCCTTAGCTATTGTTTATCTTCATCAAACTATCTGACCCACCTTAGTTTAATTATGCTTAAAGGTTGGCCAATGTCAGACACCATTATATCCTTAATTGATCAAGTCTGCTCATAAGTATACCTGCTCAAACTAATTATAACAATTGGATGATTCTCCAAATTTCAACCCTAGAATTCTACTCCATCTAATATACCCCATTTTACTCCATCCAAGGACCAAATCACCTACCATGTGACCTAAGTTTATCTCTAATTAATCAATTATGAACTCAATTGGACATGATCCCCACTAATTTCATCAATTTCTTGGAACAAGCTAAGCCTAACTCTTTGATTCACTCTAATTCACTAACTTTACTTTGATTCTTCTAAAATTAAGCCCCGTTGGACTTCTCCTCCATCTTAATTAGTTTCTTATGGGTCCAATTTTACCTAAACTCACCAAATTTGGCTAGCTTTCTAAATTTACAAATTAATTAGACCTGATGAACCTTATTATTGAAGGAAAGTTTTAATGCTAAGATTTAAGCTAAGACATTCTAAATAAGAGAACCGATGTCTTAGGGATAGATTTAAGCTAAGGTCTGTTACACATAATTTATTTTTTGGGTAATGAGGGGTTATAAATCTTTTAAAAAATATTAGAGAAGTTAGCAAAAACACTGAATACAATTCTTATTTGTTTTGCAAGAGGTAAAGAGAAGCACTATTCTTGATAAGAATGAAAGAAATAGATAGTCGCAAGTAGTTACGATGAAATCTTGCGGTTGCAATAGATAAGGAGAATACCGAAAATGATTAGAGATGCTCTAGACAATTTTCTTCAAAAAGGAGGATATCATGCCAAAGCTGGTCAAGATACCTTCCTCTTCTCGTTTTTGTCTAATTGCTTAAATCTTGTAGTTCTAAAAAATAACATATAAGTGAATCTAAAAGATGACATATAAGCTTTACTTAATTTAATTAAATTTCTTCCTAAATGATAATATAGCTTGCTTCTCTTTTTAATCTTCTACTTACTATCTACTAATTTTTTTGTGATTTTAGTTATTAGCTTCTAGATCTTTATTTTTTGAATAGGATATTTAGAGGAGATAGGAGATGGTACAAGATTATCCATGCTTATAAGAATTCATAAGTATTCATAAGTACTAACTCACCTAAGTTTAGGTGAATTTTCATTTTAGGATCCAATAACCATGCATTAATTAGATAGGTATTTATTTTGATACTCTAGCCAAACTACATAGATGAGTGTGGGTTTAGATTCTTTTGCCTAGAACTAGAGTTAGTGTTTTATTATCAAATCTTATCCAATAGTACTTTTAAACCTTCTTAAGCTTAAGTTCCATCTAATACAACTTTATCCACCCTCTTAATTTCTTTCTTGGTCTTCTAATTTTATTTTTAAATAGCCAATAGCCACTTCAAACCTTTCTGAATTGCATTGTGGGCCAATTTCTCTTAGGGTGTCAATAGCACTTAACAACTTTATTAAGAAAAAAAATATCTTAAAACTTAAAAATTCATTAGTTTGGAGTTGCTAGATCAGAGGTATCAATAAAAATTTTTTGTTTAAAATTGCTAGATCAGAGGTCTTAATAAAAATTTGTTGGCTTAGAATTGTTAGATAAGATATTTTACTTCTTGTATAAAGAATTTCCTCTTAGTTGCTCACTTCTTTTCTAGTTCTTTTCTGTTTTTTAAGAAAAAAATATTGCCTATCACAACGCAACCTCGATAGATTTTTAGATCCTGGTTGCATACATGATTAGCTTAGTTTTGGCTGCTTACATTGGCTATTTTTTGTAGTTCATAAATCTTTGCTTCTCCTTTTTTTCATGCCAAATCTAGTTTACAGGTGACAAAGGAGAAAGATAAAAAAGCTACAAATTACTAAGAAATAGAAGTGTAACCCCCTGTAATTAAGCAAATAAAAAGAAATAAAATAAATAATTATATTATAAATATGTGGCATGTGAGAACACCTAGATCACGGTTGATTGGGTTCCTTCGGACGTTTAAGTTCCCGACGTGGTGATGGGTTTCCGATCACTTTGACCAGGGACGCTGCGAACCTTCTTCGATGGCTTTAAAGGACGTTGGCGGACCTTGCCTTTCATCCTTGCCCGCATCTTCAGTTGGTAAGTCCTTCTACCCATGCCAGAGAGAGAGAGAGAGAGTCAGGAATGAGGAGAGGGCCATGGCGGCCCTCCCCAGTGACGGACTTGGTTCAGGCCTAGCGGCATACTCGTCGCCTTGTCGGCCTAAGCTAAGGCCGGCGGCCCCGTCGGCATGGGGAGCGGCGTACGATGGAGGACCAAGTAAGGAAGAGAGGGAGGAGAGGGCCATGGTGGCCCTTCTCCAGAGCGGGAGCTGAACGAGGAGAGGGCCATGGTGGCCCTTCTTCAGAGCGGGAGCCAGTTCGGCTCTTGCATTGGTTCAGGTCCGATGGCATGCCTGCCTTCTCGCTAAGCCTAGGAAGCGGATGGTGGCCCCCACAAATGCCGAGCGAGGTCCAGTGGTGGTTCAGCATCGGTGGTGAGTGATCGTGCCACCGGCACAGTGAGGGGTGCCATGGGATGAAGAAGGAAAGAGAGAGAGAGAAAGAGAGAGAAAGAGGAAGGCCGCGATGGCGATCAGCTCTGGATCGGTTGCCAATGATCAAGCAGCCCCAGGGAGAGGCTGGCGGCGACCCTAGCCATAAGCACAAGCATTCCTTGGTTCGGGTGAACCAGGGGAGCGGGAGAAACAGGGAAGACCTTGTTTTGGGCTGAGTTGGGCCGACCTATGAGCCCATTTG
Organism: Calamus simplicifolius; assembly: GCA_900491605.1. Lineage (NCBI taxonomy): Eukaryota > Viridiplantae > Streptophyta > Magnoliopsida > Arecales > Arecaceae > Calamus > Calamus simplicifolius. The sequence continues at coordinate 76,785 of UESW01002897.1, forward strand.
GGCCAAATTTTTGGACCCTGTATTGGGTTGAGGACAGGAAAAAGAAATTATGGGTTGAATTAGTTTTGATCCTAGTTTTTGAAGAAATTTTTATTTCTCCATTTGGGTTGTTATTCTTGGAGATACTTAAGTTTAAAGTTAGGCCTAGGATTAGACCGAGTAGAATTTAGAGGTCACTTTGTCATTTCAATTTTAGAGATTTAATTATGTAAAATAATGTTGTAGGTACCCATCAGTTCAAATAACTAATTTACATTTTGGGATTAGCATGCTTAGGTAAGTAAGACAATTATCATGATTTTATAAATTATTTAATATGTAAATTTTGGAATTATAGCTATATTAATTTATGAATGAGAAAGAATGGAATTATGGTATTTGATTTGACTATTTTGAAATTATTAAATAGTACTATGAGTATGTAATTCATTATTTGGTCTGCTTATTTGCAACTGTTGATATTTTTTAAAGTAATAACTTTTATATATATGTGACTAATGAGGGATATGATTACTTTGACTTTACAAAAACATTTGGTACTATTTGATATAACTATATGCAATTGCTACTGCTCAAACCACTGTATATGTGAGAAGCTTATGCTTTGATGATGCACGATATGTTGCATACAAGACATAAATATGATACCTAAGAATATGCTACTATGTGTCGCCGCGGTTCTCTATAACATGATATGATGTGATATGTCAAGAGACATCGGAACCCACTTCCACAGGGAGAATATGTAGAGGACACACATATGTAGGGTATACTGTGATAGATTATGATATATGGCATGATGCTGGTAATAGGATCCTTTCTCTTAGGGGACATTTAAGAGTGATACATCAGTGGGGTGTTTACGGATATGCTGTAGGACCATGGGATATAGATAAAAATTGATAATTATATATATATATTGGGTTTGATTACATTGTATATTTTGGAATTATTGCATGACCATGTTTCCAAAATTATTTTATAAATAAATATGTGCTTAGATTTAGTATGTTTTTTAATATGTATTTGAAGATATGGAAGCTTGACAAGTATTTTCATATATGAAAACTTAATTTGCTATAAATGTGAAAATGACTATAATATTCTATTGTTGGCTTACTTATTAAGTGTAATATCATTTAAATCTCACAACATTTTTTAAAGCCGCAGTATTGATATGGATGAGGAAAGAGATAGAATGCAATTCCCATCAAGGCCCAAAATTTGATATGACTTCAGATATTGATCTTGTGTGTTTTAGCATAGGATTTTAAATCCTATCTGATTGGGCTTGTATTATAGATGTCTTTGACTTTAATTGGTATTACAATTATTATATCCTTATGTTATGATTATATTTGAATTCCTTGCATATTTGACATGCGGTGGGTTGCCACCCCTAGATCCACCTATGGGTCTGAGGCATGACAAGAAGTCTCTGATTCAATAGGTTACTTTATATTGCATATCTTACATTTCTAAAACCCTTTAATTGTAAATAGAGCTGGTCTCTATAGCTTAAGTTAATATTTAAAGACTCGAGAGTAGCCCATCCTTAGCCTTGTCTTAATGCCATCACCTATATGTGCTAACACTTCACCCTATTATAAAACACTAAGAAAGCTTTGGAAAAGCCTAGATACATACTCATCAAGTCCATTTTTCACCTTTTGGATCATACCTAATTTTGATAAATAAAAAACATAAGGCCTATGCTAAGATCAATACCCTTTTCTTCTTATTTTTGTTGTGTGTTTCTTAGAGTCCTAGTCTTTGTACCTACCTAACAGACACACAACTCATTCAGTAGCAATAGCATTTGACCCTACTCCTATACTTTGTTGGGTCTATCACTAGGCATAGGATTCTTCTATTCAATCTACCACCCTTTTTGTGATTTTGTAGTGCTCAATGCTATTAAAGTGAGTTTCAATCTCATTTAACTCACTTATTTAGTTTGTAGCCCTTACTGCTTTATTTCTTCATCAACCTTCTTTAGCATATATTTTGCAATCCTTTGCTACTTTTGCTCCACACTAGTCCTTGATTAATATAGTTTTGCAGCTTCTCGTTGCTCTAATTCCATACTGGCCTATTTTAGCCTTGCATTGCAACATCTTATTACCTCAGTTCCTTATTAAGTTCTACCATTAGATAAAAGCAATCTCTTGCTACCTATGCCTTTGAGTATTTCTTGTATGAGATTGAGAGTCTCAAGAGATTTGATTTGAAATTAGACTTTAATGCTATAGCTTTGGGCTCACTTTTTTGAGGCTATCAATAAATTTCATTATCATGGAAAGGATAACCTTTTTATTTTTACTACATATATTTTAATATAAACTACCATTCCACATATACTAAAATTTCCATACCCTCGCCATCAATTTGAGATCCAAACTCTTAGTTGTTCCTGTATGATGGCCATGGCGGATTTGGTCAAACAAGCTATGATTGATTTGGTTCTTAAGGCCCATTTTTTGTCACATTATAAGCATCATGCTAGTCCTCTTACCAACCCTTAATCCGGCATTGACTATATATAGCTTTTTATATATACAAAGCTTGGAGGACTATCATCCAAGTTTGTACTATACCAATTCCCACCATGCGAGGTAGTGTTCAAGTCATCTGTTTATATCATAGCTATGTTTGATTTTATCTAATTATGAAAATGACTCATTTGTATGCACACAATTATATGTACATAACAATTATCACATTAGTAATAATTAAGAGAATTATTTTGAAAATTATTAATTAAACTAATGTATGAATCTTGAGAGAAGTTGATGTTTAACTAACACAAAGATTTACTCTTGATTTTGCTAAAACATATTCTTGGGTGTACAAATCCTATTTTATTATAGAGAGTGAATGAGCCAACTTAATGAACTAATAATAAGAAGAATATTTATTGCACTAGATGGAGAAAAGAGGATTTTAATGATTAATTATACGACAAGTTAATTATTAAGCAAGAATTTAACCACTCTAATGCATGAATAACTTCTCAAAATTAGTAAGTAATTTCAAACTATATAAGTTCTTGATAGTATAAATACAAAAAAATTGCAAGTACAATTTTTAGTTTTAGCTATAGATTTCATCACAATATCTATGTAGGTCTATTGTTCCATGAATCTTTTTGATTGTATATAATTAGATTAAGATTATTCTAATTATCACTTGACAAAGTTGATTTTTATTTTGTTTTATTCTAGGAAAATCTTCATTACATAAAAAATGCTACCTATTGAAACTAATATGAAAGCAATGAGGAAGGGAAAGGTAGAGGGATGAACAAAGTGAAATAGCCTCTCCTTTTTAACTTATTTCCTCCTCTTAAATCCTATACTATAAAAATGTTAGGTGAATTATATACATAATTTATTAATGAGAACAAATCCTACAAAGATAGCATTTAGATATCTCAATAGTTTCAATGATAAAAATTAATTTGACCATCGAATTGAATGCCTATTCATCACCTTTTTTTTTTGTTAAGGTGAGAAGGTATAAGGAAGCAAAGAGGAGGTATCTTCAATTTTCGTAATCTTTTTTCTTTTTTTTTCTTTTTCTCTTTCTAAATCAAAGTGGAAGGCTTATGGCCTTGCTTTATAATTATTTAGCTAATTATCTCATGAAATTCTTTTTTATGACTCATGCAATGAATATGTCTTTATGGAATAATTTAAATGACCATAAATGTTTTTCTTGTGTGTGTGCATGATGATATCTTATATAAATATTTTAGCATATTTTTTTCTTTTGCCAATTGCTTTCTTGACATAAAATTAAAATATAAATATGATTAAAATATCAAATTAAATTTTTAAATTTTTAAATATATCTAAGAAGGTGCTATATATCCATAATAAAGTAAATTGCAATGTTGGAGGAAACAAAAGTGCTTAATTTTTTTTTTTTACACTTGAACATATTTATTTTAGAAATTATTACACTTTTTCACATGGATGAAATGATTATGTGATAAATAATGCCACAATCTAGCCATGTCTTAGTATCAGCATTAAGTTTCATGTTAATGTATATTAATGATGTATTTATTATTATAATGTATAATTTCTTAGTTGGTCCAGATTTCTTTTGTTTTTTATGCTCTTAATCCTACTTTCTTTTTGGTTACTAGCTTTTCTTTTGCAATTTGTTTCATGTCTCTTCTAACCTATTTAATGCAGTTTATATCAATTCTCTTCTAAGCTTTTCAATACATTCATCATGTTACTCCATGGGCTAGTCGTTTGAAATCTTTAAAATAATTCCTCCGGCATCAGTTCATTAAGTCTAAATTTTGTTTGCAATCTTAAATTCATTTTAATCCTTGCCATTGAGCTTCTTATAACATTACAAGTTATAAGTCAACTTCAATACTATCATTATGATGAGACTTCCAAGTGTTCTGAATGTATATAAAGAATTAGTGAATGAGCGATAAATTTTAGAATTCAATTTCTTTATTTTAAGATATAAATAAGGGCATTTGTAGTCTACTTGCATTGAATTCCTTAATAACTTTATTAATTTGTTGTCAATAGTAATATTTCTTAAAAAAGAATATTCATGATTCATAATTACTAGTTGGATATCCTTCTCATAATATAGTTATAATAGTAATTAAATTTCTATTTTATATATTTCATAGATTCAACACAACCAATTAAACCATGTCCTACCATAAATTGGTTCACAGTAAAGATAACCATAATTTGAATACATAAAATTAATCAATCTAATGCTAACGACATTGCCATTGATGGCATGCCAAAAGAAAACTATGTTATAGTCTCACCTACATGTTATAATAGTGCTTCATTATCATTTAAACTAAAATATGCAACACTACTAAAATGTTTAATTGTAATGGTAGAATCAATCCAAATCTACACATAATATGATGCTTAAAACAAATGGAATGTCACAACCCAACAATGCTGCTATAATAATTTTAAGTTGATGGTCATGATATCAACATTCCTTGAGTTAGCTTTAGGTTTATCTATGTACTTACAGATTGTTCAATGAAAAATATTTCAAGAAAATTGTTCTTAGTTTATACTATCTTCTAAATACATCACATGCTTTATGGATGAAGTTAATGATAAGCTCTGATTTAAATGCAAAGCTACCTACTAGACTTAATTGTATCAAAGTCTAAGTCACAAATGGAGGCCAATTTGGGCACTTTTTCCTTTTGTTTGGAAAATCATGTGATGATTGAAACTAAGCACTAACATTCTTAGGGCTATAACGGTTTGGCCGGGCTATAACGGTTTGGCCATGAAAAATATTGTTGAATGAATCCAACCCAAACCACTTACAAATTAAATGGGGTTGGGTTGAGGTGGATACTTAATTTTTAATAGTTTGTGAGGGAAAATAGGTTTGTTGGGTTTGGCTTTATTTTTTGGGTTAATATATTATCTTATAGTAAGAATTTAGATAGTCACAAAATTACTTATATTTTCTATAGTTCTTGCATAGATTCCAATATATATATATATATATACACATACATCATATAGCGTAACTTTAAGAGAATCACTTTTTTAAATTGGATGATAAGAGTTTTGTATTAATGATCCAAATCATTAGATATTATTTATTATTTCTGAATTATTTATAGTAAAAATTATATAATTTGATGATCTTTAACCTATGCATCAAGTGGTCAAATTTTATATTATTTTAATTATTTAATTATTGACTACATAACGCAAAGGTTAGAAATCTCTAAATCATATAGATTTTTTATATAAATAGTTTAAAAAATAGTAGTTTATATCTAACAATTCGAATGATTGATGTAAAACTCTTATTATCCAAATCAGAAAAGGCATGAAAATTTTTAAAGGTATCTCTTTTTTGAATTGAATGACAAAGTTTTTACATCCATCATCATTTTTGATTTAGATGACCGGGTTTCTATATCTATCATCGTATGTGTATGGAGAGAGAGAGAAATTGACTTAGCAAAGCGCAAAAAGATCTTTGATTAAATCTGATTAGGTCTAGATTTGGATGATGAAAACTTTACCTCGATGATCTAAATTATTAAATATAATCTATTATCTTTAAGATGTTTAAATATAAAAATAATATAATTTAAATATTTTAAATTTATGCATCAAAAGGTCAAAAAAAAAAAAAAAGATAAAAAGAGTTTAATCTGACTGCACCTAAATAAACTATGCTCTAAGAAAGCATTTGATATCTAAGATACTCTAAAATGCAACCAATTTATCTATGAGTCTTTATGCAAATCTCAATATGATTTGGATATGCAATTTTTCTGGAGAATTAATTCAAGGCTTCCCATCACCATCTATCACTATAAAACATGATAATATAAATTAATCTATCTCATTGCAAAACAATAGTTTGCATGTAGATAAATATTAATTAACACTCACGCACACCCACCCATATATATATATATATATATATTCAAAAGATATGATAAAAGATATACCCATCATGTGATGTAAATGCTCCTCATACCAACTCTAGTTCTAAACGTACTACTGGCTTTCCCTTTCCTTGACACTGCGGCTGATGCCCCCCTACCATCCGGACTGAGAAGAACTGTGAGTTGTCCAGCCTCGTGAAGTAATGGTTAATGCACGCCAGCATATATATATATATATATATGCTCGGATCGTTCAACAGCTCTCTATATATGGGTGTGAAGGAGACCAGCCGTATGCTCGACGTAAGAAGGCATTTCTTGGCAACCACCTGCTCTTCAAGCGAAGCAATTTCTCAGCAACAAACGAAGTCAGTCGTTCACACGTCGTCACCTTTTTGGACCGCCAATTGGTGGCCGCATGACAGCCATTACATGTGTCACGCCACATTTATTTCCATAATGGCCCAACCATCATATATATATATATATATATAGTAAGAGGGAAAGATATGCTTTGATCTTTAAATTTTTATATATATATATATATTAGTAAGAGGGAAAGATATGCTTTTTGATCTTTATTTTTTTTTTTGCTTAATGTTTATTTTGATCCTTTTTTTCGACTTGCTTTTTTATATTTTAAAAATAATATTTTTGATATTTTATTATATAAATAAGTTAAAATTAGACCTTTGGCAAATAAATAATTAAGTGATTTCTAGGAAGCTCTTTTTCATAATAAAGTTTTTTTTTTTTTTTCATAAGCATGTAAGCCCCCTCATTTTATGTTGTGTGCTCTGTTGATGCATTGCTGCAAGGTTAATATATTTGCTTTGATTTATAGTGATTTGCTTCAATAATTGCCTTTAGGAACTTGCATGTGTCCCGTTCATGCTAAATTTTCAGATAAAATTATGAAGCTTTTAAATTTCAAAGCATTTTAAACATAGCACTCGCTGTCATTTTTAAATTCTATTTAGCGACGATATTTGCATCGCTATATAGCAATATAAATAATGCATTGCAAAATAGCGATGCAAATGTTAACGATGCAAATTTGCATCGTTATTTAGCATTTCGTCGCTATTTTATGACAAAAATTTTGCCATCGTTATTTAGCGATACCATTGCGATGAGTAAGGGTTTAGCAATGGAATTCTAAGCGACAACATATTTGCATTGCAATGTCATCGCTAAGCCAATTTAGCAACATAATTTTCTTTCTTAGTGACGCAATTGTGATGTTGCTATTTTTGAATATTTTTATAGCATAAGTCAGAATTACACATTAGATATTTTATTAATTTTAATTAATTTATGCAATAAAGTATTAGAATTACAATATTTTAAATATAAAGAATTAAACTATCATAATTAAAAGTTTAAGAATTAAAATAAATTTTAAATAAAAGTTTGAAGTGACAGATTTGCATTTACATGGAGGTCGTTTGCTGTGCAAGAAGATCAATGACGTGGCTTCTAGACATTTAAAAAAGGACCTTTCTTTCTGCTTTAGAGGAAGAGACATAGTTTTGTTGTCTTTAATAAGATCTCTATCTGTTGATGATAAGGGTCTGAGCTCATTGACAATGGCCGTAATGTTCATCAGATAGTCATTGATGAAACTTGCTGATTGTAATGTCAAGGGTAAGAGCAATGTCTAAACTTGTAAATGTTGAATGATAATAATTGATGGACGCAACTTCTTGAAAGCATAATATCATAGTCTCTGGGATGGATTTTTGTCTGGAGTGATACGAGTATATTGTATAAATTTATCGCATTTTAATTGTAATTATAGCAAATTTGGAGAATGCTTACTATTTAACATGAAATAGTTTTTTTATCTCTGATCTTGTATAATTCCTAAGATTATATCTAAGAGTTATGTAGTCGTATTACATGTTTAATCTTGGATAAGAATTTTAGCTTGTGATAAACAAAAAATTAGTATTAATAGGTGGCAAGCACATTGACCTTTATACATAACATTGTATTGTTAATTCTTGTTACATCACAATCTACGTTAAGGGCTGTTTGGATGGAAGAAAATGAAGGGAAGGAAAAGAAAAAGAAAGAGAAAGATCATAAGTTTCTTTGTTTTGAAAGATGTGAAAGAAAGAGGGGAAAGAGAATGGAAGTAATTAGTTTTCTTTCTTTCTTCATTCGTGAGGGTAAATTTGTTAACTCTAGAGAAAAATATTTAAGTTATATTTTTTATGAAAGACCAAATATTCCTTCATTTACTATTCTTCATTCTTTCATTCTCACTGTTCATTCCCTATTCTAGAGGGTATAATTATCATATCACTCTTTTTTTTTTTTCTCTTTATCCAAACAAGATAATTGATATTACTTTTTTTTTTTCTTCTATCCTTTCCAAATAAGAAAAGAACAATCCTTTTTTTTTCTTTCTTTCCTTCCCTTTCATCCTTTTTCTTGGGCTTTGGTAGCAGGTAATCTATTTAGATTATTATTAATAATTTAAATAAGGTTTACCAGATAAGTATGTTTGGTATATATTTTTAATAATAATCTGAACTATAAGGAGGGGAGACTTATTTGAGCAATTATTTTGTAGGTTTAAACTCTTGGAAAGCACATGCTAACAAACTACGAGGGTGAACTTCTAATGTTCGTATCATCCAGCTGGATGGGTCTCTTCAGCCAAATTCCTATTTATATGTTTAAAAGATGCTAATAAGGTTAAATGTGGGATTAGACTCTATTTGAAAAATATTTTCAAAGAGAAAAAGATAGATTTTTAATGCTTTTAAAAGAGATAGGCTTTTGACATTTAATTTTTTTATAATAATAATACAATAAAATTTAAATTTCAAATTAATTTGGATCGATTTCATCAATTCCTTTTTGAATTTAGTTTTATTCTCTCTTTCTATTAATTTTTTTTTCTTTAATATTTTCTAAAGTTTTATAAAATCTATTTTTTTTAAAAAAATTTAGATTAAATATGATGAGAGAAAGAATATCTTACCAAAATTTGGATGAGAGCTAGAATTTTATAAATACCTTTGGAACATAACTTTTAACCATGTACCTTGAAAACAAAAAAAAAAACAAAATCTTGCCCTTGTTTTAAATCAATACTGACAAGGAGACTTAAAGAAACTTCTTTCCTGTGTTAAAATTTATTGTACGGAAAAAGTTAGTACTGTATCGCATCCAATGATTAATATACAGTATATATATATTAAAAATAAAAAAAATATTTTTATCTTAACATGTATTGCACGTTAATCAACAAGGCCGGTATGCATGAGCTACAAAGCTTTCACAGTGTAGAAAGACTTTTTTTTCCTCATCCTATGGTGACATGCCAAATTAGTTCATGGGTATTTTCAATAAAGAGAATCCCATGTTCAAAGTTCATATGCCCCTGCTGTCAGGATTACTTTCCAAAGGGAACCCAATATGGTACTGAAGACCAATTCCATGTTCCTGGCCACTTGGCCAGGTTTCCATCCAGCCAAGATAGCAAATTAAAACAAATGTATTCTAAACGAGGGCACCATTTTTCTTCTTACCTACAAAAGGGATATCATTTGATAATAATAATAATAATAATAATAATAATAATAATAATAATATATAAGTTAGTTATATAATGAACAATAATATAAGGTGAAATTATATGTTTGGCCCTCAAACTTTCGCTTAATATTTATTTTTATCTCAATTTTCGATTATTATAGTTTAATTTTTCATGCATTTTTATCATCTTATTATATTAGATTAGTTAAAATTGATAGAATAACTAGTATGTCATCTTATCAGCTAATTCATAGAAGGGAGCTTGCAAAGCTGGTCGCAAGAATGAAAGGAGAAGAATAGAGAGATACATGACAATAGATAACGTAGGAAGAGAAAGCTCATGAAATCAGAGCTAAGGATGAACCAATAAAAAGCTAGCATCGAGGAAGGAGGCCGATAGGGGCTTATGAAGGGAGGAACAATGGGGCTGATTGAGGGTAACAAAGGGGGACCATGAGGGGCACATAGGGGATTAATTGGGAGGGACAAAGAGAAGAAGGGAATCGATAAAGGGGATCAATAAGAGAAAATGTTAGGGTTTTACATCCTATCAATTTCGAATGGAATGGAGGAGATGAGATGGAGGGGACTGGCATTGGTAATCAACTGGGCTAGTTATAAACATAAAAAAGAAAAAATAGGTTAGAATTTCTACCATCGATTTTAAAAATCAGTTTCAAAAAGTTTTAAAAATATTGTAGTCATCTCTCGGCTAATGAGATTCAAATAATATTATATTCTTAAAGCATGAGAAGCTAAACTTTAATAACTAAAAATTTATGAATCAAAAACAACTTTTTTTAAAAAAAATTGAGAATCAAAAGAATATTTTAACCTAATATAAATTTTTGTAGAATATAGAACATAATTCAACTAAGTCCATCACAATAGCACCAAGGAACTAAATTTGTTATAAAAAAAAACTTACAAAATAAATATCCACACCTAAGGCGTGCTGGAAATTCCCCTTGTCATCCACTCAAAGGCAGGTAGGCCATCAATTTGTTGTATAGAGGCTGCAATCTCATTGTCTTAGCCATGACAGCCGACCATGATGTGGATTCCAACGCCACCTTCCACTCGTTTGCTCCCGGCCGCAGCCCCAATCAAAGACCAGGACAAAATAGTATTCCTTTTGTCCAACCCCATCTTTCTCAACCATATCCTCTCTCAACCATATCCTCTCCTTCATCAAAGACAAAATTAAGAAGGGAAGTTACTGGTAAGGAAAAGATTTTATATATTGCATTCTGTGCAGCAAGTTTATGGGCTGCACTATCCTTTCTTATGATCAATACCTATTAAAAAATATTAAAATATCTTTCAAGAGAAAAAAATTACGATATCCCAGTTTTAAACTTACGACACCATAGTTATAAAAAGTTAAGACACCCATTCAGAAAAAAAAAAAAAAAAAAAAATTACGATACCTAATTTTAAACTTACGACATCCATAGTTACAAAATTAAGACACCCTTCATAAAGCAAAAAAAAATTACGATACCAGTTTTAAACGACACATAGTTATAAAATTAGGACACTCATCCAGAAAAGTGTCTTTATACAAATTCAAAAAAAAAAAAAGCAGTCTGACGTACATTAATATTCGTTCAGCCTTTTTTTTAGAATTTATGTATATACACGTTTTCTGAACGGGTGTCATAAGTTTAAAACTAGGGTGTCGTAAGTTAAAACTGAGGTGTAATTTTTTTTGCTTTCTGAATGGTGTAAGTTTAAAACTAGGGTGTCGTAAATTTAAAACTAGGGTTTTATCTTAAATTTTAACATGACTGCATTAATATCCGTTCAGCTTTTTTTTTTTGAAATTTATGTACAGATATTTTCTGAGTGGGTGTCGTAATTTTAGCGGTGTCGTAAGTTACAACTAGGTGTCGTACTTTTTTTTTTGCCTTCTGAACGGGTGTCGTAAGTTTAAAAATGGGGTGTTGTAAGTTTAAAACTGATATCAAATTTTTTTTCTTGGGATGTCATAAAATGTCTTAATATTTTTAATGGTATCGTATGTATATGGAACCAATAAAAGGGATGATGCAATCCATGTAGACTTGCTACACAGGATGCGGTATATAAATCTTTTCCTACTAGTAATCTAATGCAACTTAAACCAAAAATAATAAATAAAAAATTAATAGATATAATCTATTTTTTTATTAGGGTAACTTTTTTCGTCAATGAATTAATTGTTTAAAAGAACTATAAACAAAGCTATAAAAGAATAAGATAGAAGAAGATTGAAAGATTTAAGAGGACACCGTAATCAAAGCCAAGTTATCAATGAGGTCCTCAATAAAATCATATTTACATGATTACAAAAAAAAAATTTATTATGAAAATGGTATATACTACGAAAAAAGTTGAAAAAAACTTAGATGAATTGAATTGAGTTAAGTATATATTATGAAAAAAATATATAATATCTCGTAATATAATATAATAAACATGTTGCACATGTGTATTATAAGAAAAAGAAAGTATAGATATGAATATAATACAATATCTAACGAGTTAGTTCGTTTGGTTTGGACTTTTTCTTATGAGGTTCTAACCTTCTTGTTTTTTGGATGGTCCAATTGCCTGATTCCTATTCAATTTAATTCAGGGTACCTTCAACTGCCATAATTCGGTAAACTGCCCTCAATTTGTTATGGTGATCCACTGCATGCTTTACTTGGGAGATCAATAATATATTCTCTCTAATTACACACACCTAACTCGCGTGAATCCGCATCAACGTGAAGAAAGAAGGTCAGGTCTTGCGCCCATTAAATAGTATGGGAATCAGCATTTCTTTTGAGTCAAAAAGTTGGAAAAATTATCATGGAACCCTCAAGTTTGACCTATTCTCGGATTGACCCTATAAGGAAGAACTTAAAAAAAGAAAAAAAACAAACAAAGACCTCAAAACTTTTGTTTTGGTATACAAATATTATTTCATTCATTTTCATTATAAGAGGTTAGCATGTAATAGTCATGGACGAAATAACTCTTTATGTATCAAAATAAAAATTTTACGTTTTTCTAAAAATCAACTACATTAAAAATACATAATTTATTTAGGATTTTCAATTTAATTCTTACTTTTTTTAGTTGAGTATAGCAATTTATTAAAATTTTTAATTAGGTATATTTTTAATGACCGATGTTTTAATGGATCACTAATGGCTGTCAACAATAATTTGAATATTTTTTTCATTAAATATAATGACTCATGAAAATTTTTAATTAAGTATATTAATGTATAAAAAAATTTTAATTAATTAAATTTTCTAAGTATAGCTAGTATTTTTTGTAAATGCATAATAAAGCGGTCAATCAAACATTTTCATATATAAAATTTTATGCACAATAATTTTAAAAAAAATATTATCTACCATGTAAAAAGAATTTCATTCATGAAAATATAAATAGTGAAATAATGACTTTGAAGTTATGAATGAATTATTAAAAAAAATATCTGCTTTATTTTTTTTAATGCTATAAACTTTTTGATTTACCCTCTTTCCATATAAGATAGGCGTGTCATATTTTAGAGACCGTTTGAGGAATTTCTATCCAGCCGTAAAAATTGCTCAATAGCCCCCCTTTCATTTCTTTTTTATTTCTAAGTACCCTTCTCTTTTCTCTCCACACCCTCGCCCCGTCTCCTCCTTCCCTCCCTCGATATTTTCTCGTTTCCTCCCCCTTTCCTAGCACCCCCTCTCTAGCACCGCCCCATCTCCTCTCCTTCCTTTCCTTCTCATCTTCTCCTTCTTCCTCAACATCCTTCCTATTCAGCGCCGCTCCCGTCTCCTCCCCTTCTGATACCGGCTCTTCGTTCGGTCAAACAGGGCCAAACAGAGTCCTGTTTGGCCGAACAAAGGCCATTTTGTTCGCCTTGATAGCCAGACCGAATGAAGGGCCCTCTGTTCGGTCTTGTTTGGCCGAACAAAGGCCATTTTTGTTCGGCCTGATAGGTCAGACCGAATAGAAGGCCTTCGCTCGACCCTATTTGACTGAACGATGCTGAAGGAAAGGGGGCACCGGAGGTCGAAGAGGGCCGATGCCGAAGAGTGAAGAGGGGACGAGAGCCGAGGGGGTGCCGAAAGAGGACCAATGTCGAGAAATGAGGGGTGCTGGGGAAGGGAAAGGATACGAAAGACGAGAGTATGGAGAGGAGGGGAAGGAGATGGAAAGGAGAGGGAAGAAGTGCCATGCTGGAAAAGGGGGGCTACCGAGCAAAGGGGAAAGATAGTTTAGAAATTTTCTTTTTTATAAAACAAGAATGAATCCTGTGTCTAAAAGAAATTCTCGATCGTTTGGCGTTACCGTAAAGGTATCAAAAATAACCACTATAATTCTTTAGCTCATATTCTTTTATACTTTTAAGATACTTTTATTAATAAATATATTTAATTAAAATAATTTATCAGATGGTATACTTAATTAAAAATATTAAAATGATCATCATATGATCGGTTAAGTTATCATTAATAGGTACCATGATTAAAAATTTATATGAGTTGATACACTTAATTAAAAATACATATAAATATTTAATTAAAAATTTTAAATAAATTTATAATTTTAATATAATTATTTTTATTTTTTTAAAAAAATATATAAATATATAAATTTCTTGGAGGGTCGCGTGTAATGGTTC